>BJFM01003391.1:30615-47835 GCA_016586285.1 Arothron firmamentum | reverse complement strand
CCTCTCCTTTCCTTTCCTCTCCTTTCCTCTCCTCTCCTTTCCTTTCCTCTCCTCTCCTCTCCTCTCCTCTCCTCTCCTCTCCTCTCCTCTCCTCTCCTCTCCTCTCCTCTCCTCTAGTATGATGACGACCCTGATCCATCTATCTCTAACCCTCTCTCTCGTTCCACAACTCCACATTCTTCTTCGGAGGAAGGGGAAGCGGAGGAGGAAGACAACCCTCGTTTTGCAAAGCCCAAGGATGTCCCACCTCCTCCTCCTCTTTCCTCCTCTCCTCCCAGGTGGCAGGTAAAACTATAAGAATACAGTTATTACAAATATGAAGAACTTATAGAAATTCTAAAGAAATACATGAAAAAAGTCAAGTGAAAGTATGAACTAAAAAGTAATTGAATAGTAAATTTCCTCATGATTATTATAATAGCAGGAAGAAGAACATTTACTTCAAGGTTTTGTTTGTAATGCAAAGAAGCATCTAAAAAAAAAAAACAAAGCAGATTTCATTTTTGCCAATTTTGTTAGAAAAAACTCTCTTCTCTCTTCCTCTTTTTTTTTCCTGCCGTTTCCAGCCGTCCATCTACTTACGTTTACTTGAGAATCCCTCCATCGTGGCTCCACAGGCCAGTTCATTCTTTAAGGCTGCATCTCCCCCCCGAGAGAGCAGCCGCGTTGACCCTCCATGGCCCCCCCGCTCAGAGAGGCCCCCCCGCTCAGAGAGCCCTCCCCCGCTCCCCCAGCCCCCTCCGGAACACACCTCCCTCGCCCCGACCATCAGTCCTGACTCTTCTTCCTCCAGCAGGTCGATGCAGCAGGTGATTCTTGTGCCAGTTTCACCCCCACCCCCACCCCCCACCCCATGGCGTTCCCCAGATGTGCGGCTGCAGCTGTTTTCTCTCATCCTCTGTCCCCCCTTTCACTCCTCCTCCTGTCGGTGCAGAGGCTGTCCTCCAGAGAGTTCTCCCGGAGGAGTGTGAGGGAGAGGGCCGTGCTCCTCTCCACCATGTTGGCTGGTGTCGCCACAGCTCACCTCCACTCTTGTGAAGCGCAGGTGTCGTATTGCCAACGGCGGAGGACCAGCATGTGTGTGTGTTTCCTGAAACATAACATTCCTCCTTTTACCTCTTCTTCTTCTTGCCATTTTCCTTAATTGTCAGAAACCGCGTTGGAAGACATGCAGAAGGTGTTTTGCTGATTGGCATGGCGTCTTCTCTTAATTGCTTTTAAATCGTATATTTTTTAATTTGTGTTCTTTTTTGTAACTGCAGAGTAACTCACCCCACTTGTTTTTTTCTTGTGTTTTCAACTATTGTCACTTTCCTATTTGTGGATTGAGCTAATTTCATGTGATTCAAGGTTTTCAAGGCTCCAGGTGTTTGTGTTACACAGGTATTATTGCTACAGAGAGAACCTGCCTGCACACCTGTCATTAGCTTGTATTTGTCGTCTTGTTTTTTAAATGTGGCTGTTGGTTCACTAGTGCAAAAAAAACCCACACTAAGTTATTCCAATTATTTCTTTCGCTTTCGTTTCATACTGCCGTCCTACTTGATTCTTCCTTTTCCTTCTGTAGGTCAAACAGTCTTCCTCTTCTCCCTCCTCTTCCCCACCTCCCCCTCCCGCCGCTGCCTCCCACCTGAGCTCCACCTGTCACGAAGCCGTCCACTCTGTCCCTGATCCCACTGTCCACGCCGCCGTCTCCTCTGTGCCCCTGTCCCCTGCTGGACCGAAAGACCCCGTGCAGACAGAGACTTCCCCAAATGAGCACAACTCAGCCCCCGCCCTCTCTTCCTCCTCTCCCCTCTGGGATCAGGACGGACGCGCGAGGTCGTCCCCTGCTCCGTCCTTGCCTCACAAGAACAACAGTGGGCCTGAAATCCAGCCATGGGGGCTCCCCGAAGCAGCTCAGGAGATGTTTGTCCATAGGAATTTAGCTGAAAACGGTCACGTGAAGGTAACGTCTCCTCCCCACACAAAGACCGCCACTGTCAGCATTGACCCACAGGTGGCACCAAAGGTTCCATACCTTCTTCTCCAGTTTCTAGTATATTGAAAAAAAAGAAAGAAAGAAACCGAATTTGCTTGCCAACCTGCCCTGTTTTGATTCCTGGTCTTGTATTTCAAAACTGATATTGGACAAAGTTCTGAATAATCAAGTTTCTTCCATCATAACTAAAAATACCCCCAGAGTTTTGCAGTTATTTTACAAACGTTAGACTGATAAATGACTGATTTTAATGAGACTTTAGTGAAAACCTCACAAATAAATAAAAAGTCCAAATTGAAAAGGGTAGGAAAACTTTATAGTATATATATACAGTATAATTCTGATATTGCAGGTAGCATTTGAAGTAGTTTTAAGCCAAAAGGTGATAAAATGAACTCTGAAAGTGATGAAATCGGCAGCGTTTTGCGAGACAAAAGAAGCTGTGATGATGAAAGCGGTGCTCATTCCTGTTTCCGTCCAGCGTGAGGTGAGCTGTCACCTTGAGGGCCTCAGAGGAGTCCTCCAGTCCTCAGCTGTCCACCCTGGCAGCGTCCCAGCTGCTGCTCCCAGTTATGACAGAGAGGTACTGGTTCGGGACGCCGCTCCGCGCCCTCCTCTCTAAACTCCAACCAGGCTTCCTCTGGCGTCCTCTGCTTGACTCCTGTCTCTGCTTCTCCGCTTTCTTTCCTCTCCTCTCCGCCCTCTCGCGCCTGCGTTTCTCCGGGTCTTTTAATGGTGGTGCTGGTAGCGAACTGTCGGGAAGGTCTCCTCAGCCATCGACGCTAAAGCTCAGGTTCTGGCCATCCTCTATGAGACGGACCACAGGCCTCATGCTGCGCCGGTAAGACGTCTGCCAGGTCCCCCCCAGACTTTTCTGCTAATCTACTAACTATTAACTTTACAGGAGGTTGGTTTTCAGGTTTTTTTTAACCAGAACTTGTGCACGGACGGGACGATTGTGGCCTTTTTGCTGTGATCTGCTGTCTTTTTTTTTTAACCGTGGCTTCACTGCAGCTGTCTCCTGGACATCAGGGACACCGCCCCGCTTCAGAATGCAGCTCAGGGCGTCTCCGTGGAGCTCTGGTGTAACCTGGGACTCTTCCTCCTCTTCTTCCTCCAGTGCGTGGCGCGCCGGGACGCGGCCGGAGGCCTCGGAGGCAGCGACACCTGCCACTTCTGCAGCAAGCGGGTGTACGTGATGGAGCGGCTGAGCGCGGAGGGCCGCTTCTTCCACCGCGAGTGCTTCCGCTGCGACGCCTGCCGCTGCACCCTCCGCCTGGGCGGCCACGCCTTCGACTCGCGGGAAGGTACCTTCCCTTTGGCGCGTTCAGGCAGAGCGCTGTCGTCCCGGGGTCAGGACATCGTCTTCTGACGGTGCAGCTCACTGATTGGTGCGTTTCTTTACAGCCAAGTTTTACTGTAAAATGCATTATGCCCAGCACCAGAGCAGCGGTCACATGGGCAGGATCAGAAGAACGGTGAGCACTGTCCTGTCTGTCTGTCTGTCTGTCTGTCTGTCTCTCTCTCTCTCTCTGTCTATTATCTATCTGTTTATCTATCTGTCTGTACCATCTGTTTGTCTGTCTATCCATCATCTCTCTATCTATCATCTGTTTATTTATCTATCTATTATCTATCCATCATCTATCTATCATCTGTTTATCTACCTATCTATTATCTATCTGTCTATCATCTGTTTATTTATCTATCTATCTATTATCTCTCTGTCTATCTGTCTATCATCTCTTTATCTATCTATCTGTCTGTACCATCTGTTTGTCTCTCTATCATCTGTCTATCTCTCTGTCTATCCATCATCTCTCTATCTATCATCTGTTTATTTATCTATCTATCTATTATCTCTCTGTCCATCTGTCTATCCATCATCTGTCTATCTATCATCTGTTTATCTATCTATCTATTATCTCTGTATATCTGTCTATCTGTCTATCATCTGTCTGTCTCTCTCTATCATCTGTCTGTCTCTGTCTATCATCTGTTTGTCTATCTACATGTATACACACACACACACACACACACACACACCTTAAGGTATAATTAAAGTTAAGGGTAAACGTGTTGTAATTCTGCATGAACCCCCTGTTGCATCGTGGTTTTTGACCTGTGTTTCTTTTCCTGGACCTGGCCTGTTGGTTTGCTCCTGTAGGAGGAGGCTCTCGGTCTCAGGCTCAGTCCCAGGTTGGTGGCCAACGGGAGCTACTCCTCGGCGGACAGCGTCCAGCTTCAGCCAGCAGGTACCTCCGTTTCCTCACTTACCCGAGGCCTGCTGCTGCGGCCGCTTCGCGCGACTGAGCCTTTCACAGCTGCGAGGGGCCACATAAGGAACCGCTCTCAGGACCGTGGCGTCCTGCACGAGCTGCTCCGCCTGGGCTGCCTCTGCTTTGCATGATGCATGGAGCAGATGTGGCACGATGGCCGGCCCAGCAGCAGCTGCTCTTCGGCCCTCCAGCGAAGGCTTGTCAGCACACATGACAGGAGGAAAGCTAAGTTAGCATCAAATACACAAACCAAAGAGTGGAATTGGTTTGCGTTACCGTCTTTGTGAAGCCAAAATGTGGAGCAGCTTGTGGTCAGTGTGCGGTGTAGATTTTGCCCAACAGGCATCGCAAGCGTGAGCGGTTGTCTTCAAGTTACTCAGACAACTTCGTGCACGTACGTGTATCGCATCAGTCGTCCTGGGAATCTGCAAGTTTAATTCACTTGATGAAACTCTTAAAATGGGGCCTTTTGGCTGCAGCTCTGAAGCTGAGGCTTGCTCCTGCTTCTTGGGACCATCTAAACCTTCTAATCAGTCTGTTCTAATTCTGCCTCGTGTGTGCAGTGGAAATACTGAGACGGTGAGACTTTTCAAACTGTTGCCTCACGGTATTTTATATGAAATATGTTAGTGTTTCATTTTGATTTTCAGTCAAGGTCTTTTTATTGAAAACCTCAAATATATACAGATCAGAAGCGAAGCGTCAAATGGTCATAAAACAGGCATGGATATGGGTCAATCAGCTTGCACCAATGTTTATTTTTATGTGTATTATGATCAAGAAAGCAAATATGAATGTGATTTTTGGTTTTGTTTAACATTAGAAAATCTAGATATATGTTTAAAACCCACCTGTGCCTTTTTAATGACACATCATGTTTTGATATTCTAGCTATAAACCTTATTTTATCCTTATTTAAGTTATAAATGGTGCTAAAAATCAGTATAAGTTTCACTCTATGGTTTAATAGTCTACCATGGGGGGGCGCTTTCTTGAAATGTGATGTTAGGACATTATATTGGTAGAATATCTTACTGAAACCTCTTTATTGTAGCATTAGCCTAAATTCTAATTCCCTGTATCCTCTTTTCATTGCATCTTTCATTCCCATATCTCTTTTACTTGAATGTGTTTTGTTTCCCTCTCCTCATCTTTGCTCACTTCTGCTGGTTCAGTCTTTTCCACGCTTGCAATGGTGCATCCTGTGATTCCTGGCTGATTCCTCCCGGTGGGGAGGACGATGCCTGGCCGGCTGGCCGGCTTTGGCCGCGCTGGCCTCGCTGTTGCATTGGCTGCGTCTGATTCTCTTCTGGCTTCAGCGTAACCCGAATTAACCGCGATAAATGAGCACGAGTTCAAAGTATTGATAAACAGATCAGAACTTTAAACCGCTCCTAAAGTTGTTGATAATTCCCGGCTGTGTGTTTTGATGACGCCCGGGCAGCCTGTTTTGTTCATCCATTCATTTCAGTGTGAGCTAACAGGCTAGTTTTTAGGCCAGATCAATGCTAACGCGCGTGTCCACCTGTCTGCTCTGTCTTTCGTCCCCTCTGTCTCAGCAGGAGGCCTGTCCCTCTCAGAGCCCCTCTCCACATCACTCTTATGCACCTCCTAAACTTTGCTCAGGAGATCAGAAGCCCCGTTGTGCACTCTAACCTTAATTCTGTATGTTTCATCGGTTTGTTAATAAGAACAGCAGAACCAGCCTTCATGCTTTGTTGTTTTCATATTGAAAACATTTTTTGGGGAAAAAAAAGGTTTAACTTGTGCTTATTAATAAGCTGTAAATATATTAAAAAATAAATACGTTTGAGTACTTAAACAAATCGCTTTGTGGTTTGTTGCCATTAAACCCGATTATTTAAAGAGCTCCAGAATAATTAGCTGTTGGGTGTTTGGGTTCTATGCGATGCTGTCGCTACACATCTTCACTCTCGCAAAATCACCTCCCCACCTCTCTGCTAAGTTCTTGTAACCTCACCACAAGTAAAAATTGCTCACAATCACAGCTTTTGTTAGCAATTAACCAGCAACCAGCTGATCGAACATCCCTTTAGTTTGCTCCTAACACCCGGCTCTTGAAGGTTCGGCCTCTGAGGTCTCTCCTTGTCGTGTATTCGTCACCGGAAAAAGGGTCTTTCCTCCTGTTTTATCATCCTTAGTCTTAAAAAAAGGCATTTCCTATGTAAATCGATGCTCATGTAATGTCTAATAGTCACGTTGCACCCCCACCACCACCACCACACAGCCCCCACCCCCCCACCCCCCCAGCCTGTATCAAGACCTTTTTCATTTCTTTGTCGTGACCACGGGGAATCACCTCTGTACAATGCTGACCTTTTTGCTCAGTGAGTACTGTTGTAACAGTGTTGTGTGTTTGTTGTTTTCCTATCACATTCCGAAACCTCATTATGTTGAGTAAGACTTTTGACTGCATGAAAAATGATTTCTTTTAATATTATTTGTAGCCTAACTTGATTATATTTGACTGCAAGCTAATATGAACTTTAAAACATGACCTAAGCTGTTGGCTAGTTAGTGTTTATTTCATTTTATCTTTGCATTTTCTTTGAAGCTATGTGATCCTTAATACTCACGTGCTTTATTTGTCTTTGTAGGGACAGCATCTAACTTGCATGCAGTTTCTAAAGGTGGCACCAGAGTTGTTGAAGATACGGAGACAGCGGCTGCAGCTCTGGATGCATCTTGTCTGGCTGGACCAGATCCAACAGCAGCCCAGAGCCAAATCCAGGACAAAAACAAAGGTCAGCGCAGCACTTCCTTTGTTTTTGTATCAGAAATAAAAAAATGTCTGTCTAAATGTTCTAACACTACACACACATTAAAAAACTTCATGCGAAAAACACGCCCACCATAAAGGTCATGTTTGTGCCGTGTTTGATTCTGCTTGAATGACTTCTTTTTTTATTATTATTATTTAAAAGTGGCCCAAAGGCTCATTTCAGTGCCTTAAAATGTCTTTTGCAAATATCTGCATCTGCTCTCAAGAAAGCTGGGTTTTTTTCTACTTTTTTAAAAGTGTTATGTGTCCTATAAAAGAGCTCCTAAAATCTTTTGCTTTTGATCTCCATAGCTTACAGTAATCCTAAACAGAGTAATCGATGGAAAGAGAAGATCAGAACTAGTAAGTACCTTTTTGGCTGTTTTTTTTTTTAAATTTCAGCTTTGTTTTTCTTTTAAAAAAGCTTAATGAAATCGCTGCTATTTTGTTTATGTCAAACTCAGACTACTAAACAGTTGTAATGTATAAGGGCCGCCGCTAGAGGTCAGGCTTGATTACTTTTGTTCTCAGAAGCCAGAGTGTGTCACAACCCAACATCACACACACACACACGCTTGCATTCAGACCTGAATACAAGAGCAGCCTGAAAACACACAAAGACAGGGGAGAATAAGCAAACTCCACACAGAAAAGTCTCTGGGGTTTGAACCTGGGAATTTCTTGCAATTAGCGGTAACTGTTGTAGTTACCACTAATTTTGTAGTATTTCAATTTCACTTTCATTTTTCATTTTCAACAGAATGTCTCATTACGCATCTTCCCTGCAGCCCAGTGCAAAAAAAAATTCTGCTCCGATGACAGTAATCGGTCTTCATTTTGGAATTGCTTCGATTCACAGATCAACATTGTCCTTTCTTGCAGCAGCCACTGCTAAATATTATTTATTTATTAATTTTCTGGGTCGAGAAAAGCAAAATCCAGTCGATCTCACTCTTTTCAAATGCTTCAGGTGTGTTTTCTGTGGTGGCAAGGCTTTTGTGCACCGTGGTAGGTGTAGTGAAGGTTAATACTTCACTCCGGCAAATCATTCACCAAGCCCTTGACATCAAGTTCCATGTCTCCACAACCTTTTAATATTTCAAACTCTAACAGCCTCATTACCTTTGTTACACCATAACCGAGACTAATCACCCACTGTTATTTTTGTGATGTCGTGCAGCCTTCCCCCTCATCTTCATCAAGCCCTTCCAGAAGAGCCTGCCGCCCGACAAAGACGGCCCGCAGACCGTCCCCGAAGCGGAATCCAGCTTTGAAGAGATGGTTGCTCCAGAAGAAACGGTGCGTTTTATGGGATCAAACCTGGATTTATTAGATATGCACGCATCGTGTGCTGCACATCCAGGGTTTAACCCCTCTCTCATCTTCACCCAAATATGATTTATTCAAAAGTTTGACCCCGTTCTTGTAGGTGCACGTCGTTGGCAAAATGTCACCCAGATAATTCCAACATTAGTTTGCATTGGAGTGGATTTTGGACAGCTGCTTCCATTTAGTTGGTGTATTCTGCGTCAACCGGTGTTACAAAATGCAAAAGTCCCAGTTAGAGTAGTGAGTTTTTAGAAAGTCTGGCCTGAAGAGAGTTGATATCTTGGCTGCTGGGGTTTATCTGCTCTCTCTGCTCTTCCTGACCTTCTTCTCCAGTCTCCTTTTTCACAGGCGTCTCTTGTACTTTCTCATTTTGTCAGAACGTTGCTGAGAATTCAAAGACTTCCGAAGGTCCTTCCAAGCGGAGCATAGTTTGCAGCGCGTCGTCCCCGAGGAAACGGTTGATGCTGTCTGTCTCGGATAGGGAGAAGCTTCTGGATTGGGATGCGGCGGAGCCCTCAGAGGAGTCCGCCAACGGCCTCCCGAGGACCAGGAAAGAGCAGGTGGACTTCA
Source organism: Arothron firmamentum (assembly GCA_016586285.1). Classification (NCBI taxonomy): domain Eukaryota; kingdom Metazoa; phylum Chordata; class Actinopteri; order Tetraodontiformes; family Tetraodontidae; genus Arothron; species Arothron firmamentum. The sequence goes on along the minus strand of BJFM01003391.1, from coordinate 38,894 downwards.
CAAAAGCAGCACCGTCGGTCGTTCTAGAGAAGACGAAGCTAACACAAGATGTTGTCCCGCTCTTTATCTCCGTCTTCCTGCCTTCTGTTGTATCGTTCGCCGGTCCAAAGACAGTGACCGAGATAAGGACGGTTAATTCCACGTTATGTTGACCTGCATTTTCCCCTCTTCTCTGATGTCTTATCAGGTTCAGGCAGAGACCAAAGCAGATAAGTCTCAGACAGACTCTGGCCAGGAAGGGGAAGCTTCTGAGAGCCAAAGCTCGGCCTCATCGCCCTCAGCCTTCCAGCTCATAGCCAAAGCTTTCAGGAGGACGTTTAACGTGACCAATCCATCCGACTCTGCAGTCATAATGTTTGTGTGAATTACAGCATGTATACTTTAGTTTAAGCAGCATGTTAATGCAGCTGAAGGCCAGATTTGTCTGTGGAAACCTGCCTGTCAGTGCGGTTTTACCAGGCTCTTGTTATAATCATGTTTAGGGGATTTATACTGAAAGTGAGCAGATTTTTATTTTAGTTCACCAGTCAACTTTGGTTTACCAGGAGGACAAAATGCAGCTCCCAGCGCAGACAGAGGCCTTTGTCAGAGGGAACGCTGAGGTGTCCAGAACCATGTAAAGATGAGCGAACCACCGGAAAGCACGAGAGCCGATGGGTGACAGCGGGGGCGGATGCGTGGGGCGGCGGGAGGGACCTGCCCTCTCTGCTGCAGGAGGTGTCCCTTCAGGGCCCGGGAGGCTCCGGCCCGGTATCCTCTGATGACGCTCGGAAAATGCCTCGGAGAAGGGTCAACTTGTTCATGTCCTTGAGGCTGAAGAAGCAGAGAGCGTCAGAACGTGAAGGTCAGGAACACCAGACGCAAAAAGAAACCGGGACGATGCTCACCAGCATCAGGAGCGAACGTAAGTGAGGCTAATCCTCACGTTTACCTTATAGTTAACCACAGCGGGGATGCTGTTTGGCCACTAGGGGCAGCATTCTTATATAATCACATGATGCTTGCAAAGTTGGTATGTAAATAATAAACAATGGACAAAGTGAACCTAATTTTTAGTTTGACCTCATAAATGCAGACAGACTTTTAAAATATGAAAGTAATCAGTGGAGAAGTGAGCCTATTCCCCCACATTGTTTTTAAAAGTCTACTTTTGAGCTATGTCCAGTTTATTATTCTAAATTCCAGCATGCAAAATGCAGAGTAAATTGTGACATTACCTGAACCAAATGTGCTAATTCATGAAGATTTCTGATAATGAGCTCGCTGCCATGGCAACCAAGCTACGATTTGCAACCCCAAAAACCTTCTTTTTTTCCTTTTTTTTTAACAATATCAAACTTTATCATAAAACAGTATACATGAAAATGTTACCGGGCACAAAGCAGCCACTTGCACTTGATGTTTTAATTTGCTCTCAGTTAACAATCTTGGAGAACTTGCAGGTTTTCTGTGGTTCCATGTAGATAAAAATAAATGGGTTTGTGTTTGTTTTGGTCCAAACCAGCCTCTTGGGAACCCTCTTCACGAGAGCCTTCCTCTGGTGATGATGAAAACGATAACACGGCATCAAGTCGGAAGGTTGGCGAAGCGATCTGCGCGTGGAGTGACGAGATGTAACACGGTCCAAAAACGTTCTCTCTCTCTCTCTCTCTCTCTCTCTCTCTCTCTCTCTCTCTCTCTCTCTCTCCCTCTCTCCTTCCTGCCTCAGCTTTGTCCAGAGAGAAAGAGGAGGAAGCAGGAGAAGATGGTGGCCCGGCAGGCAAGAAGAGAACAGCTGAAGAGGCTTCACAGAGCTCAGGTGCTGCCTTGTTGCTCCATTTTGCTTTCATGCACTTTCAAATGCTGCTCTGGGCCACAGCGGCTGACTGGTACAGGTTCTGTTTAAGTCACGCTGTCGGATACATGTTCAGTAGCCCCACTGCACCCGAAATCTCACTCCTTTGAGTGAGATTCTGAAAAAAATCTGACACTACTGCAGTTGTATATCATTAGTTAACACCAGTTTGTTGATGGAGTAGTTATAGTGGAATAAACACACCTGCAGGCATGGTTTTTTTTCTCTGTTGGTTCTCACCTCCCCATCTAGCATGGTGGAACCTAAAAGAATGGTCTCCTTTCTTCACCTGTGAACTTTCCACCGTCCAGGCCGTTCAGAGGCAGCTGGAGGAGGTCGCGGAGAAACAGAGGGACCTAGAAGAAAGAGGTGTGGCTGTGGAAAAGAGCATCAGACGAGAAGCCGGGGCAGGTAAACCGTAGCGCTTCTGGCTGCTGCAAGAAGAAAATGAGCTACAAGTGCTCGCCGTTTTATTCTTTGAATGATCTTTTGGTTGGGTTTTTTGACTCCTTCCAGAAGCATCTCCTCTTGACGACTTCGAAGAGGCCCAGCTCTACCAGACCTGGTTCGAGCTCGTCCTGGAGAAGAATAGATTGGCTCGTTACGAGTCTGAACTCATGATCTTGTAAGTGATCATCTGTGGATTAAAGAATGAGAAACAAACAACAACAAAAAAACTCTACCACTTAATTAAGCAGGAGAAATAGTTAAACATGTCAAAGAGATTATTCCACTGTTATTAATGATCCTTCTTCTGACATATACATGTTGTATTATTACAAGCTTTTAATAGCATTTAGCTTTTAATAAAATAATTGTACCGCCTGTTAGTGCCCAGGAGCTTGAGCTGGAGGACGCGCAGAGCCGACTGCAGCAGGATCTGCGGCAAAGAATGGCAATAGAAGGTAAAGATGCGACGCACATCTGCGCAAATGCAACAGCAAAGCTATTTAGAAATGTTGACCCATCTTCTATTTATGCAGCATTTAGATATTTTTATAATATGGAGATATTTTTCCAGACCTCATTAAATTGCTAATGGAGTTAAAATCAGGCAATATTCCACAAAGATATTTTACGAGTGTCTTTGCTTTTGAATCGTTGTTTTTTTAGTCAGAAGTTACACCTTCATCCGAGATCAGTTCTTCAGCACTGTTAGCATCCACGTGCGTTAAATGTGACCTATGAAACTACTTTCCAGCCAGTTCCTTAGCTACTACAGACCCTGTCACTGCCCATAAGAAGCTGAAGGTCTTTTTTCTTCAGGATCGTGATGCGCAGAGAGGAGAAGTTTGTCACAGTTACGTTAACTGTAAATAAACAGCTTGCATATCTTTTCCCCCTCCAACCACAGACACAAAAAAGAGCGCCTCCGAACTGCAGGAGGAGCAGCAGATCCTGTCTGAGATAATGAGGACGGTGGAGAAACGAGACACTCTGGTGTCCGTCCTGGAAGAGCAGAGGCTGAAGGAGAGGGCGGAGGACAGGGACCTGGAGAGCCTCGTGCTCTCCAAGGGCTATGACTTCCACTGGGCCCAGAAGGATGATAGGTAACACCAGGAGGGATAAATTAACTGAGCAACTCTACCTTTCAATATTTCAAAGAACGTGGGTGATTTTTTTTTTTTTTTTTTCCCACAATAGGGAATGTGGATTATTCTCCAAGTGCCCCAAGACTGAAATGAATGAACTGCAATCTCAGGAATGCTTTTACTCACCATAAAGCGGGCGCGGATGGCTTTATCTCGTCTGATGTGAGCTGGTACACAGCGCAGGAGAGTAGTGTGATGTCAAATTGATTGTAAATGACCTTCTTCACAGCCATTAACATCTCTACCATGAATGTTTTTGTTGAGCTTCTTGTTCAGAACGTTCTCAGCCTGGGTAGACAATAACCTAAATGCGAGATGGTCATGTGACTGCCCTGACTGCTTCATCAACGGCCTTTTTTCCTTTTTTCTTTTTCTTTTTTGTGATTTCTTGCTTTATCATTGGAACCTTAGTGCTGAATTTCTAATGACTGCAGCCCGGGAGATCCGCCTGAGTCTACTCAGCATTTGTCACTTAGTTTCACTCTGTGGTCATAAAATTAGAACCATAAAGTACAGGCGTAAACATAATCACCCTAAATCTAGCTGCTGAGATGTGACAGGTGGCGGAAATTCTAATTTGATTTATGTGAATCACAGCACAATTGTGAAACTTATCTGTCACATATCTGCTCCCATAACAGATATTATCAGATATCTTCTGTGACACCACTGACATGACTGCTGCTGTTCCATCATTTTTAAGGTTTCTGTGTCTTTTGAGTTTATACCGTTTTTAAAAAGAAAAATATCAATTTCCGAATAAATAAATTTAAAGCGATCGTTTAGTTCTTCTCTTCAGCCCTTCTTTTTGTTTGTTTACAAAGACACCCCATTAAATATTTAAATCATTAAGAAATGTTTTATTCATCATTGGAAAAGAGATTTTATCAGATGTAAACAAAAATTAACATCGTTTTACCAGTAAGCAAAAGTTCACACCCTGTCCCATCCTACGGTTATTTACTTTTTTAAATTCTATTTATTTATTTGATGGCCTCACCTCAAGCTCCCTAGATTTAGACTCACCTGTCCAAAGAACATTATTGTCTTGTCTTTGGCCTTCATGCTTCTCAGAGGTTTCCTCACACACCTCCCATGACAGTTACATCCTTGCAGCTGTGGGTCCCATGATGACATTTTAGGGATTTGGGTAACTTCTACAAGACGCCATGGCACACGAAACTAAACATCTGAGGTTTAAATAGGGCAAACCTCATTCACCATGGTGGGGAACATATTGCTCACCAGAAAATGCACTTTTTAATGACTGTACGTTCATGTCTACGTCACTACCAGCACGAGCTGCGCCGCCTTTTCCTGGACTGCCTCACGGCCACGCCCCCTTCTGGAGGGAGGCGGGGCCGCTCATTCCAGCCAACTTCCACAGAAAATGTCTGGAATTCCGTTTCCGCTTTAGGGAGTGGACGCTGCTTTTTTTTCCTTCTTCTTAACTTCTTATATAATTTTTTTTTTTGATTTCCACGTCAACTTCGGACGCTTTTCGGGCTAACTGTCCAGGATTACATAGAAAAACCATGGCTTCTTCGCCGCAGAAGTCCCCTTCTTCGCCGAAGTCTCCGACGCCGAAATCTCCGACCTCCAGAAAAAAAGATGACTCTTTCTTGGGAAAACTTGGTGGAACTTTGGCAAGAAGGAAAAAAGCCAAGGAAGGTAAACAGCGAACAAAACAATTAGCCGGGACACACCAGAAGCGACATCCAAAGCTTTCTGTTTAATAAACTTCATGTTTTGGGACGTGGGGTTATTACAGCGACTTTAAATCGACATATTCATAACTAGCAAACTCCGCCGTATTCGGGCAGCCATTAAAAGAATCCGCCGTCAAGTTGAGCTTTAAAGAGTTTTCATGAGGAAACCACACAGGGCAGCGTGTGTTGGCTTGTGTGTTTTCATGGCTGCGGGCTGTGTCTGTAGCCATGTAAGGTAGTGAGCTGTTGCTGGAATAATATGCGAGGAATGAGGCTGCAGTAAACAGGCAGGAGGCGTCCCCACCAGCCTCCATCATCCCTCATACTGATCCACAGCTGGCTCTTCTCAATGTGCAGGTACATGCATTTACCTCACCTGGAGGGGTGCAAGGTTCAAGCCTCAGACCATTTAATGTCTAAAAACTACAGATACCCAGTAGTCTTTTGCCTGATTTGTGTCTTTTAAAAACGCTCCAATGCAAATGACCTCCACACATTCTGCATGGCAAACCGATGAGAACACAATGTGTCTTCTTGTAGCCATTTTTTTTTCTGTCTGCACAGTTTTTTCTTTCTCTCTTTCTGTAATAGAGATGTTTTGTTTCTCTCTCTCTGTAGTAGAGATGCAGCAGCGCACACGGGGGAATCTGCAGGACTCTTCCTCGCTTCATTATGAGGATGGCAGTTCCAAACTAGTGAGGTTTTCATCTGTGGGCATCAATAACTGCTAAAAGTGGCTGCAGGGTGACACAGATGCTCCAAAGAATGCATGTACAACATGTGTACAACACAGCGTATACCTGTAGCACAGGTGTTGCTGAGCCTCAACAAACAAGCATGTTTTTTCAGTATTATGTTTACATTCATTCCCCATCCACGCTAAAACGCATGGCCATTTGTGTCTCACAACCAGTGAATAATATTAACATCAGTCGTGTGACAAGTGCTCGATGAATCAACTAATTTAAGTCATCCTTAGGTCAAGTTCCGCCTTTGCTTCAAGTCAAACTTTTAGATAGGTTCAGTCGAACACAGGAAGTGGTGCTGGCCGTTATGGAGGAAAAACTGTCTTAAAATGTTTGCTTCAAAATTGGATAGTCGTCAGGCCTCAGGTAGTTTACTGTTAACTGATGGAAGACTAGATTTATCATCACAGGAAAAAGGTCTCTGTCGATGGGATGAGTGGTTTGTGTCATTTAGGATCCTGTTCAACAGCTGAGCCCCATTTTATGTTGCCTTTTCCGGCAATACACGAATACAGAAGGGCACACGCAGCGATGTGATGTGATGGAAAGCCTGGGCTGGTCCTTCTTATGTTGTCCATTAATTCAATTTAAGTCCTTGAGACGTTTATAGCATTTGCTGCATGTGGCAAACAGAGAGGGGGGGCTTGAACTGGAGAAATTAGAGGAAGAAAAATTAAAGTGAAAGGAGAGGGGGTTGGGAGGGAAGCACTAAAGGATGGAATCAGGACTGTATGAAAGGATAAGAGAAGGTCATTAGGTTTGCGAGGTGTAGTGAGGACTGTTTATGATGTACATCAACACATTCACCCACCGTTTGTTTCCGCAAGTAAAAGAACATGCAACATATAGAAGAGAAGCAGAAATATATAGTTCTATTGTATGAAAAAAAGCTAGAATTTATGGTGACATCGAGTGACAATCAAGAGTTGTGAGCGTAGCTTGTGACGGATGAGCTGCAGGGTGAGGAAGATCTGCTAGCGAAGAGAGAATGCTGGAGGCTGGGCAGAGAGACGGTCAGACATGGGCTGTGGAGCACTCTGCCCCCCAGGTAGGACAGCACAGGATTATTTTCTTACTTCTATGTACCATCTACAAGGCATCCTCCTCAATGAGAACGCTTTTCACAAGTGGCTTTTTAGCAGTGCCTACACTGAATGTGCAGATTCTACGATATTCTGCTGTTACTGCATTAGAACGAATGCCAACAGCAGAAATAAAACTAATTTTTGTTAATAATAGGGAATCACACCTTCGGTACGAGATGTGACACTAATGCAAAACGGAGTGTAATTTTTTAACATTTTTGAACCTTGAAATACATAAAATTCTTTCTTCGTCCAGTTATATTCAGTCATGTGCACTCATTCCCAGTATGAGTGAAAGTAGCTGTTATCTACTATAGGCTTCAAGGGCAGATGTTTTCAAATTGTAGACAAAGCAGTGTTCAGGAGCAGCCGTCAGGATAGCAGAGGTGGTAAATTAATATCACCCCCGTCCAAGAATTTGGATTAGCTGGTTACCGTTCAGTCAGAGTAATTGTACTGGATGTTATGAATATATCATGGATGCTGTTCTCTGCAACAGTTTTTGCCTTCTCTGACCCTGCTCTGTCCTGAAAATGGTCATTATTGTGTTAATAATTGGAAGTTAAAAGGCCTACATCCTACAGCTGTGTTTTGTGTAATGAAACTTTAAATCGTTTATTCTCCTAACCTTCAGTGGGGTTTTTTTTTTCCATCTTTTGCATCCTTTTGAAAGTTTATCAGTACAGTAAAATTAACAGGAATTATCTTCCAATGGTATTAACAGCCTACTTCCTCATCTAACACAAAAGTGAATCGGTGCTTTTACATTCCTGCTCCTTTTTAAATAGCACAAGTGATAATTGCAGTAACATTGGCGCTAATTAGGATGGCGCTATTACAGTCACACCAGCAGCTGTCAACAGCAGCTGCACAAGTTGTTTATCTCGTTTTTAATGCATGTACTCCTGTTAAACCAGTGATCCATCATTCATTAGTTGCATCTTTCCTCCTTGCTTCGGCCTCCCATGTTATACTCCATCATATCAACCAAGATAAACTCAATATTTCACCCTCTGGATGATAAATTGTTATAATCCAAAACTGCTGAGACACACAGTGACTCTAGATAAATACCTCCTGTTCACACTGATTTCTGGCAGCGCCTAGTGTATATCTCCCTCTCGTGATGTGTGATGCAAAGTTAAAATAAATAAATAAATAAAAATAAATAAACTTTTTTTTGGGTAATTTGCTGAAAATAAAAAATTTAAAAAAAACGTTTTTTCAATTAAATTTGTGTACTTGTGTCTTTGAAAAACATGCTGGGCTTGTCTGAAGCCTGCTGAGAAGCAATCTGGTTATGCTACAGTGTG
>BJFM01003391.1:18477-30568 GCA_016586285.1 Arothron firmamentum | reverse complement strand
GTGTGTGTGTGTGTGTGTGTGTGTGTGTGTGTGTGTGTGTGTGTGTGTGTGTGTGTGTGTGTGTGTGTGTGTGTGTGTAGTAGTAAAATCAGTTGTTTGATCACGCTGTGCGTTTCTTGATTTATTCCACGTTTCATGTTAACTGTTATCAAGTTTGGGGTATTTGAACTGTTAGGGTGTGTGGATATTTGTTAAGTCACGTGTTATCTGTGTTGTTGTTCTGGTCTTAAGTTTTAAAGCGGTCCCTCCTTTTGTCTTCTAGTGTCTGAGCTTCAGGAGGAGGGGATAAATGCTATTAACCTTCCTCTCAGCCCCTCTCACTATGAGCTTGATCCAGAGGACACCATGTTGGGTAATCTCTCAGAGGCTCTTTTGTTTAAATTTAGAATACTGATTTTAATTTCTTCAGGCTGTTTTTGACAATAAAACCTTGCTTTTTTTATTGCTATGAGCTAACATGTATGTTGTTGTTATGCACTTTTTTAGAGGAGAATGAAGTGCGCACCATGGTCGATCCCAACTCGAAGAACGACCGCAAACTTCAGGAGCTCATGAAGGTAATTAAATAAATGACTCCTTTATCTTTGAGATAGCAGAGCCAGCGGTTCACCGCCATCTGCACACTGGCTTAGTAACTGTGGTTTGTCTTCAAGATAGCTGAATGATCAAGTCTCCACTCATATTTGGTTATAAGTGGCCTTGATGAATCTGTTAAATATGTTGAACGTATTAAAGTAAAGACACGAGGTCAAACAACACTTAGAACTAAATATGTTCCATCAAATAGGAAAATAGTCAATACCTCCAGAGTCCTCAAAGCCTCTTCTAACCCCCTTTCCTTTTCATCTAGTGAACGTTATTCAAACAAATGTACAGTAATGTGAACTGTTCTGATAAGTTTGGAAAGAAAGGACAGGATTTTTATTCATAATAATTTGAGACTTAAGGTAACTAACCGTCTTTAGTGCCAATCTTGGGTTTGTTTAATATACTATAAAAATAACCGTTCACTCCATTCAACATCACCTATCACAACAACTTTAAGTTGCAAAATACCGACAAAAGTGTTTAATTTTGACATTGTAGGTGTTGATTGACTGGATAAATGACGTTCTCGTCGGGGAGAGAATCATTGTTAAGGATCTGGCTGAGGACCTGTATGATGGACAGGTCTTGCAGAAGCTCTTTGGTAAGAAATGAAGCTACCCTTTGTTAAATAAATGTCACAGAGATACCAAATAAAGTCGACGCACCTTTCTGATATGTCATAAATTGTACATTCTCGCTTGAACAATCAGTCGTCTACAGCAGGTTCTGCAACATTAATCCTTTGGAGTGTGTCTGAATTTTGCGCTTCAGAAAAGCTGGAAGGAGAAAAACTGAACGTGGCCGAGGTGACCCAGTCAGAGATCGCCCAGAAACAGAAGCTGCAGACTGTTCTGGAACGCATCAATGACTCCCTGAAGCTTTCCACCAGGAACATCCGCTGGAACGTTGACTGTAAGGGCAGCTCCAGTCTCGGTGGTTCTTCAACCATTTGTAAAAAAGTGCATTCATGGAGGCGCTTAGTAGAGGTCTGAGATAAGAATACAGCAAATTAAGCCAGCTTACATTTACGTATCACAGAAATGGAAGTCAATGTAATTCAAACCAATTCAAAGGACTGAAAGCGTCCTATGAAGATAGGTTATTGTTTTAAAAATATCTATATAATATTAAATTTTAGTTGTCATTGGAAATCTGTTTTTAAGTATAGAAATAGGAAATATTTTACTGTTTGTTTTGTCTTTTTTTTTTTTTGCTAGTATTTTGTTATTTGTTCAGCAGCCCTTGAGCCCTGCTGGGCTGCTCTGAAAAGTGAAAGAATTTTCACATCACACACACACACACACATACGGAGTGGTTATTATCCACACATCCAAGACTGATGGAACTGTTGTTCACTGCACCAGACGACGGCAACGATCGCGCTTTCCGCCAGACACTTAGCAGACCTTCACGGTAACACACAGCGGAGGTGCGAGTGGCTGAAGGGCAGAGTTGAGCGTTGAGATCCGCAAAAGGTGAGGGAAAACAAGACACTCAGGACAGGCGCGGGAGAGGAGACGAGGAAGGAAGCGCTGGAGACGACAGTAGGAGAAGTGTGAAACATTCCTGATCCCGACAGTCACTTCTTTGTTCTTTTTACGCGATATGTGAATCATATAGGGCTGATTTAAGGCCTACAATGTCTAAAAACGTCCATCTTGTATTGTGATACGACTGTCTGAGTAAGACCTGAAAAATAGGGTGGTGGGAAAAAAAGCAGTACAATGTGAAAATGAATATTTTTTATGAAAGTGGTACATTTAAGAAAAACCGATTAAGGAGATTAAATTGACATCAAATCATATTGCATTCTTAAATGTGCCTCTGTTTGGCCTTGAAAAGTATTTTGATGTAATATCTTTATTAATGTTAAAGAGCACAGTGGAACGGCATTGATTTTTGAAGGTTTTTTTTTTGAGGAACATGCTTTTAAATCGGTTCACTTCTGTCTGCCCTGACTTTCATCTCCCGTTCGGCCCCCCCACAATAACTCATGTGAATCCTCTCATGCAGCGAGGACCTAATAGGTTTTATGAAGGCTTTTAGTTTTGTCTCTCTGATTTGCTATTAACCACGGCGTACATCAAAGGCCCACTGCATACACTTAATTGATCCTTTTTGGTTCCTGTATCCCACGACAAATCCAATTTGTACACATGACTAGAGACATGTTAGACAGTGTAATGATTGAATTCAGTCTGTATGGTTAATTTTTCAGGATGTAGAGTTCGTGTGTGTGTGTGTGTGTGTGTGTGTGTGTGTGTGTGTGTGTGAGAGAGAGAGAATATCACTTCACCACAGTTCCTGTGTACTTGTATTTACCGGTGGAAGTGTGTCCTTGTTCCTTTTAGTTACAAAATATTATGATATGATTACTACTTAAAGATTCTTCTGATTGTGTTATGCTGTTAACATTTTCTTATTTAAAGTAACTGACTTGCTTGCTTGCCATGTTCTAACATTCAATGTTTTGTTTTGTTTTCTTCCTCTTAGCGGTTCATGCTAAGAGCATAGTTGCCATCCTCCATCTGCTGGTGGCTTTGTCACAACACTTCAGAGCACCAATTAGACTGCCGGACCATGTTTCAATCCAAGTTGTGGTTGTCCAGGTGGGTGCAACATAACATTTATGCATGATAGATTGCTCTGTGTGTGTTTTTCTCCTTTTTTTTTGTTAGAAATTGTCGGTTATGTTGGGTACTCTGCCGTATTTCAATTTTCTAGAAGAGAGAGGGCATCCTTCAATCTAGACAAATTGAAGAGGAAATCACTGGCAACACAGAGTAAGTACCCCCTTCTCTGACAGTCCATTTAACCCTCCGCCATGTTGGCGTTGCTTTTAGGCATAATGTTCAGACTTTCTGGCTCTTGTCCATAGTATAGCCCAACTCATAACATTTTTTCTTTTCTATTCACGGTTACATAATTTAAAAATAAAAAGAAGAAATTATGTTCATTCAAGACTTAGTTTCTCTGAGTTGTACCTCAGTGGATTATTAATAACAATATTTGATTGCATTCATGCACATTCTTGATTCACCCGAGCTTGTTTTTCCTCCCTGTGAGCCTGTCCTGCAGCCTGACAGCAGCAACCAGGGAGATAACAGCGGGCCAAAGCACACAAGCATATTCATTTTGTCATGGTGGATGGATCCACGGTTAATAACACGGCGCACACAGGCACACCAACGCTTGCACGGTCACAGCGGAAATGTGGTTATTACCTCGGTGTGAGAATCGCTGCCCGGACCCACCTTCCCTTTGCCATCACACATTACACCATGACCATGTGTGAGCACTTTCTATGTGCGCTTGCCATTTCTTGCTGGCCTGCCCACTGTGATATGTCTTCCTCTGGGACACTCACACTCCAGTGCTCCCCTAATACCCCCCTCCACACCATCGACTCACCCTTCCCACAGCAGCATTGTAATAACAGACAAGCGGAGGCCTCCATTCCCTAAATCTTCATGTGGAGAAAGCCACGTCTCCACTCATTGTGTGAATACCCAGCAGTATTGTTGTGCCGTGGAGAGGAGCGCATTGTGCTGTAATATGCCATCATTGTGAATGTTGGCCCAGTGAAGATATCCAGGTCATTTGAATACCCAAGGTTCACCTCGAGTTATTGTTAATCAAATTATGATACCATGGCTGCATTGTATTGTCATTTCAGTGACTCAACCCTTCCGATACCTTCTGTATCACGCTGTGACTAACCTGGAAGCTGTTGTTTTCTTTTGTTTTTGGGGGGTTTTTTTGGTGAATGTTGAAGTCAGAAATTGTCAGTACGCAAAAACTCCATTCAATATTGTCTTACATATTTTTGGCTTTCTTTTACTTCTCTCTCAGGGCTCTGTCCGGCAGACACGGTACGTTTTCAGGGCAGATGAGTGCATGGAGCAGCATTCTTTTCAGATATGTTGGCACCGTATCACCGTGTCCATTTTGTCTTTGACAGAGCGCGATGCCTTCGACACCCTGTTTGACCACGCGCCAGATAAACTGAATGTTGTGAAGAAGGTATGCAGGCTCAGCAGTGGAGGCCTCAGATGCACCCTCACTGTTCTTGAATGCAGCTTAAAAGCGGCTTCACATTCTTTCAGTTTTGGTTCGCAAAGATTCTTTGTTGTAGATGAGTTAGTGCTATTTTTAATTGACCTTTTCCTCCACAGACCTTGATCACATTTGTCAATAAACATCTAAACAAGCTGAACCTCGAGGTGACGGAGTTGGACACACAGGTGAATCATTGTTGCAAAACTGTGAAAGCTCCAAGAGAAAAACACAGCTCCGTTGATCTATAAACCCACTTTCCTGAGCTAATAATGTCTTTCTTGTTTCAGCGATGCTCTTTGTAATCACCCATATTCGTTTATAGAGACCTGTACACTGTAAGTGTCCCGCTTCCTGAATGTGCTGCTCTAACAGTTTGCAGATGGGGTCTATTTGGTCTTACTGATGGGACTGCTGGAAGGATACTTTGTGCCACTCTACAACTTTTTCCTGACGCCCGAGAATTTCGACCAAAAGGTAAGCGCGTCTAAAGTATCGGTGACGTCAGTTTCAGATCAGAGCACACGCTGACGTCACTAGTACGGTGTGGTAAGATGCCGTGACCAAAATAATGTAATATTAAATTATTATAGTAAATAATACATTGATTTGGTGTTCTTCACCTTGCACTTTTAGTGCACATAGATGCAGCTTCCATTGTTGAAATGGCTTTTGTGTTTCTTCCTTAGCCATAACCAGGAAATTGAAATTGGTGATCTGCCTTTTAGTTTTGGAGTTGTTGTTATTCTTGCTAAAGGAGAGATTGTTTTTCACACAGTTGCATTGTTCCACCCTCAACAAAGGAAGTGTAGTTAGAAATATTTCCACATGTGTGAAATGCTGCTCCAGAAGAGCCACCTCACACCAGCACTTCGTCTTTGAGTTTCCAGATGAGAAATCTGATCATCTTTTAAAATCTTGGGCTTGATTATCACCTTTCCACCTGTCTGAACCGTATCTTCACACATTAACTGCAGGGTTTAGCTCAGCTAATCGGTTGCTCTTTCGTATTAGGAGAAGATAAGATGGCGTCTCTACAGTTTTTGCACGTTATATGTGATCTGTCTGCTTTCTTTAACGTTTTCCATCCCTGTTAAACAGACTGTTTCTTGTCTAACTTTTTATACCTTGTCTATCAGGCACCTCTCTGCTCTGCTCCTGCCCCCCCAACTCGCCCAGCATGTAGTCACATGTCTCAAAACAGCATGATTTGGGAATACTTTAGAGCTGCAGACAAACATATTGCGAGCTGTGAAGCCTGTTACCATGGCAACACCCCAAATTTATACAAAAACCTTAAAATATGCTCAAAGTAATACAATGACAAACATTTCTGCGCTGTGTATTAGCCTATTCTAATCATAATGAAGGGGGAAAACACACCCGGTAATAAAAATTTTCTAAAAAATAAAATAAAATATTGCATCGTCATGATTCACTGATGATGACACGTTGCTTCTCCCTTTACAACTTGTGCAATCTCTTCACAGAGATTTCGAGAACAAAGGAAAACTCAAAAAATTTAACCGTCGAAATGTTCTGCAAAAAGGTTAAAAATGGATATATTTGAAAAGAGATTTAAAAACTACAAGAAGAAAGTCTGAAGATGAGGGAAAAAGTTTAAAAATTGCACTGACTGACCATGTCCTCTTAAATTGGTTTCAAATATTAGGAATATTTAAAGCATTAAATAAATACCTTATTAATTAAATATTAAATAAGATATATTTAAGGTTTTTTTCTCAGAATTGTGCAACTTAAGAGATCTCTGTCTTCTTTCTTTTTTTTTTTAGTATTATCCTAAATATTAAAATATATAAAATTCAGGCGCAGGAGCTGGCGGAGCTAAATGTTGGACGCGCGCTGAAACAAATTTGCAAAGAGTTGAAGAATCGTAAGACTGTTATAAGACGCTGACAGACCATAAGCGTCCTGTGCGCCTCACCTCTCCAGCCTGATATGAATACATTTCCCTGAGCTCGGAGGTGTGCTGGACCCTAACCAGGTGACCAGGACTTATTTTTAACCACATAAATAAATTGTGGTGATCAAAGAGGCTGATTTTAATTGCTGCGATTGTGATATTCCTGGAGGGAACAATCTCACCGGAAAGTTGCAGTGCTGCAGGCCACACCACCACAAAAACTCCTCTTTATCTGCAACCTTTTCTCTTCGGGACGCGTGAAAGACAGGGTTACGACCCATCCTTCATCCTGACCTATTGTTAAAGAAGCGCTCAATCGATACTCCATTTCTGAGGAGCGGCGTGCGCTTGGAGCCAGGACTCTTTGCACTGGGTGGCTTGATAAATGCCATCTGTCTCCCCAGAGCCTGTCCCTCACGTAGCCGTCCATGTCCTCTTCACTGGCCTCTGTTGTACTCTGGTATTTTGAGCAGGCGATCTGCAAAGACACCACAGTAGCCTTTTGTTTGGGTCTTGGCCAGAACCCCCTGCCAAACCTCAGAGCAGAATGTGCTTGAGTGCTGCATTGTACACAGCTAAACACACACACACACACACACACACACACACACACACACACACACACACACACACTCCTGGCCTGGAGACGCGGGCACCAGACCCACAGCATCTGTAATCTCCTTTTGCACAGGGAAGCACTGGAGTGGCTTATGGGCTCGCTGCTGTTACGTGTGCGTGTGTGTGTGTGTGTGTGTGTGTGTGTGTGTGTGTGTGTGTGATATATATTGAAGGTGATCTGCAGATGCAGTTTAAGGGATGGCACTTAGCTCTCTGCTGCAGGCAGTTCTGTTTTTGTTTGTTTTTTGACTGAATTAGATACTAAAGTTGCGTTTTGTGCACGCTACGCCGTTCACGGGCAGAGCTTTCTCAGTCCAACAGAAGGGTCGAGCCACGTTGGCCACCGCAGGACGCCTTTGCTCCTCCCTCTCAAAGTGCACGCAGCTGCTGATGTGATTTCTTGTGCCTCATTAATCCGCGCAGGTCCACAACGTGTCCTTCGCGTTTGAACTCATGCAGGACGGGGGCTTGGAGAGACCGAAGCCTCGGCCAGAGGGTAGGACACACACTGAAATGAACACTGGGATGGGATGACTTTCCAGGCAAAATGATAATGGTTTTGGCAGTAGTTTATGTTCTTAGCGAGATTTAGATTGTTTAAACTGCAGCTAGAATAGACAACAGACAGATCAGCAGCCTTTAGCACATATATTTAATATCATATATAGTGTGTTACATGTAAACAGGGATGCTTTTCTTTGTTTGCCCTGCATAGTGTTACTTAATTACTGTATTTCTAAGTGAAATCGATGTGTTTGTGCCATTCCCTGGGAACAGAGAGCTACAGCTGAATAAAAGTCTCAGCTTTTCTTCTTCTTTTCCTTTTTTTTTTGCAGACATAGTGAACTGTGATCTGAAATCAACACTGCGCGTCCTCTACAACCTCTTCAGCAGGTACCGCAATTTAGACTGAGCACCTCAAGGACACTTTTACAGCTAGTGTGGCTTTGTGTTTGTCCTCCAGTCTCGTTATAGCAGAAAACATCGTTAATGCACACATCACCTTCTGTCCCTGCTGAGATTTTCTCTTCATCCCCAGAGATGATTGTTTTCTCACAGCAATTTCAATATTTATCTTTTCTCTAGTCTCACTGATGTATGAACTGAATAAAATACCCGTCATTAATGTCGAATGAAAAGTAGAGCTCGTATTTATTGTACATTCTGAATCGCTTGTTCTTCCTTCTCTTCTCTCTGCGTTTGAAGTATCCTCCCTACCGTGGATGCACGTGCTCCACTCTTGTCTTAACATTAAACTTTTCTTTTGGAACATCAGAAATGTTTGAAGGCAGCAGAAGCTTTAGCCAGCGGCCACTGATGGGTTCACGCTCTGGATCGTAGCATCGGGTTTTTTTTTGTTCTTGTTTTTTTTAATGAGTTAAATTGAATTATAAACAGTTTTCTTTTCCATTTAGTCATATTCAATACACACCAGAACACTAAGGTTGCTTTATCTTTTTGTACAAGATAAATAAATAAAATAAAATTAAAAAAAAATCCTCCATTCGCTGATTTTTCCCTCCACCAGAGGCCAGAGAGTGTTGAGGGTTCTCCACAGTGTTTTAACTGTTCCTGGCTCTGCACTGCTGGTCCTGGGATCTGCTGGAGCCGCTCACACAACACACACACACACTGACACACACGCGCACACGTATAGATAGATCGATAGAAAGATCTAACTGGCAATTCTCTGACAATCTAAGTACCTGAACATGTTTAATTATACATTTGATTTATTATGAAACCAGAAGTGTTGAAGTTCCTGACAGAAGAAGGGTTTTCTTACAGATCCTGGGTCAGATTTTTGTCATTTAGGGGCAATCCAAAAGAAAGGAAGGACCCCCCCACCCCCACCACCTTTGTCTTTTAAAAGATGTAGCTGTTTAAAACACTTTCGAAATCGGAGTTGACCCTAACAGACCACCAAGGGCACCCTAAGAAACGGATGAGGAGGTGTGTCCACCCTCCACAACAGCTTTCATGTGTGCACGTGTGTGTGTGTATGTGTGTGTGTGTGTGTGTGTGTGTGTGTGTGTGTGTGTGTGTGTGCCTTTTCCTGCACACAGGCTCTGACGTGCGCCTCAGTTAAAGGCCCTGGAAGCGCTTTCCCACCGGTAATGATACCTGGCCAGAATTGCCGCCTCAAATACTTTGACGCTAGTTCGAGGAGACGGAGAGGGACGTGACGCCGTCTCCTGATCATGTCCTCTCCTCTGCTGCCATTGCAAAGGGGACCACTATCACCGTGGCGTTATTGTTATTGCATCATTGTGACATTGTCCCTCAGGCGCGCAGGGACACGGTCCTCTGACCGAAGACGCGGCAGTAATGGAGCGACGCTGCTGGTTCAGAATGCGCCATCCGTCGTGAGGGGTGATGTTATTCTGGGCTGAATGGACCTACCTGGGATTGGTTTGCCAGTTTTGTTTTAACTAAAATCCAAATTAGAATGGTGTTAAATGTGCACATCTGGCAATGGTTTAACCTGTGTTGGAGTTATATTTACATACACAAACTACATTTACTGTGCATTAGAACTGAGATGCTAACCTTAATCTAAAAACTCAATATTTATCTTTTTTTGTGGGGAAAGTCAGAAGTGTTGGAAAATAATTTTTTTTAAAAAAACAACTTTTTTTTTTTTAAGATCTCCATAACAGAAATATTTGGATCATAAGCAGCTTTTAGTTACCTCTGTAAGAGGCCATTAGTGCCTTCATTCTACCTACAGTAATAAAATTTAAAAAAAATAGTACAGCAGAGTATCGATTGAATCATCTTTTGAAAAAAATAGTCCTTTAAATTTCTATAAATATGATGAAAATCCCAATCATTTCACAGTGAGAAGCGGATTGATGCAGCTCGCCATGACTCACTTTTAAAAAAAACTGGAAAGAAGAGATGAAACGCGAGTTATTTCCGTCGTGATTTACTGCATCACAGCACAGACGGCCCAGCAGGTGCTTCTCTAGAGTCACTGACCTCTGACCTCTTTACACAAAGGGCCCCAGAAAAATGGTTTTTCTTGTGGGGATCGATAATATATCACATTATTATATTACGCCGCGCAGACATATAGGCCAGTGATGCTTTGCTGGCGCTCCACTTTGGTAATGTTACAGATTAGAGCAGAAATGCTTCATCACTCATGAGCATATTAGTGTTATCTGTTTATGTGCTGGCATGGCTCCCCTCTTAGTTCTTCATTATAAACTTAATTATTTAACTCCAGCTCTAGAAGGAACATTTCAGAAACGACGTAAAGTCGTCCTTACGGATAATAGACGAGCAGAGGCAATTATTACTAAGTAACACAAACCTCATTTAAAATATTGATACTGCGGCTCCTGAAAATGATTTTAACAAAGCTGAGCTGAAACTGTTGGACCGTCATCAGAGGGGAGTAGACATGCTGGGTGGGTGTTACATTTTTAGGAGATCTGAGCAGAAAAAACGGCAGGGATTCTGAATCTTTTCTGGATATAATTAAACCTAAGAGGTGAATGTAAGCGTGCAACATAAACATTCAGGGACGCTGCTGTCTGCGCTGAGCCACAAGGAGCAGACATGGAATATTTACAACCACTAAATTAAAGCGAAGCTCATCTGGAGTCGTCTGTGACCTCTGACCCCTCCACCCCCGTGTGACTGTAATACACAGCCAGTCGGACGGTTCTGCATCGGCCTGCCTTCCTCAGCACGGCCACGGGAGCAGAGGTGTTCCTGATCTCTCCGCTGGCTCTCGTTTCTTCTCTGAAGAGCGTAAACAGCTGATTGTGAAGGCCGAGGCCCTGCTCCTCACACCTGCAACGGCTGTCTGAAAGAGTGGAGGTCTGTGGACCCCCTATTCTACCCATGTCTTTCATCCCCCGTGTTCCTTTTAAAAAAAAAAAATGCAGAAATTAATCCGACTACAATTAATCTGCACTGGGGGAAAATAAAGAACGCCCCACACAAAAGCAAAACGTTTTCACGTGAAAAAATGTCTGTGTCAAGTGTTGCCGGTGTAAATAGAGTCTGTTTTTTTTTTTTTCCAGAATTTTTTTCACAATTTTCAGAATAAGTCATGTGTTTTTTCTTTCAAAACTTTTCATTTGAAAGCACTCGTTCTATAGGTTATTCCTTTTAGTTCCACGTTACAAATACGAAGAGAAAAAACATGTAAAATGTTAAGGTCAGAGTGACGGTGAACGTCAGCGTCAGTGTAATATTAGATTTTTCTTGTTATAAAGTTTGAGAACTTCAAGCAGAGTCAAGGCGAGCGATGCTTTCAGGAGACTGGCGAGGAGCTCGGGGGGGTCGGCGTTAGAGGTTTCCGCAGGTTTCCGTGCCAAAATCAGGTAAATGACAGAATCACCGAAGGCTGAGGTGCTGAGAAGAAGACATGAGGAGGGTAAGAGGACCAGGAGCATCTGTCCATCTTCCAAGCGGGAAGTGAAGAAGAGGAAGGAGAGGGCGAAGAGGAAAAAGGAGGACAGGGGATATGGATGGGGTGAAGGAGGACCAGAGATAAAAGAGGAGAGGAAGAACGGGACACAGGACAGAAAGATAATCCAAGAGAGGAATCATGGACGCCACCACGCATGTTACGTACGTCCAAGAGAATGCAATCACTGCACTGAAACACGTCAACCAATGTAAACATGCAGTCAATTACGGCATTTCTGAGGCGCATGTGAACGCATCGGGTCAGATTATTACGATTATCTGATTACTGCCAGCGATCAGGTTTTACATGCTCATCTTCAGTAAATGGGCTCACTGCCTCCTAATCTAATCGGCAGTCATTAAAATCTGTCCGGTGCTATTAAGCATCACTTTGTTGATCCATTCAAAGTGGTCAAACATTCTACTCTGCAGTTGGAGATTCGGCAGCAAATGGACCAACGACGAGGACTAAAAACG
>BJFM01003387.1:77071-105367 GCA_016586285.1 Arothron firmamentum | reverse complement strand
ACGCACTCGCGCGCGCACACACACACACACACACACACACACACACACACACACACACACACACACACACACACACACACACACACACCTCTGAACCACAGCCTCTGAGGTGAAGTGTCAGCTGGGCCCTGTGTGAAAGGATGTATACAATCACATCAACGTGTTGTTCTGACTTCAGATGGGTCTGCAGAGGGAAGGCAAACAGGCCGGGCCGCCCCGCGCCTGTTGCTCAATACTGAAGGCGTGCCCAGAGGGGCTCCAGCTGTTTATTTAAACAGGGAGCCTCAATGTCATTTTAACTGCGTTCAGCTCCTCTTACTTTTTTCTTCTTCCAACACTGCCGCAACCTCCATCTCACCGGCAGACATCTAATTAACAGTCCACGGGGTTCCACTCTGTCCCGTATACACGTCCTTGAGGAAGATGAACCAGGAGCTTTTTAATAGCTGGCCTCTGTTGGCCAACCTGTGGTGTAAAAACGCACTGATTTAACTGCACGGGAATGAAGCCAAAGCCTCATAACTGCTGAGTCTTTTAAGAATTTGGAAACGGGTTGAAGTAAAAACTTAATATCGGTTCAACTCTGACAGTTATTAGTTTGAAATATTTTAGTTTCTATAAACTCGAATTTAGATATGTGGACAATAACGCTACTTAGCCACAAGAGGGAGCTTTCTTCCCATTGAACAGCAGGTAGCAGTTTTCGCCCCCACCCGGACAAGGTAAGCATCTCTCCCCGCGCTCAGCAGCAGGGGTGCGAAAAAACACATGAAGCGAGGAAAACGCATTTTCTGCAGGGTCTCCGCTGCAGGGAGCCCAGCTCTGAAGCCCCAGGGCAGTGAGCAGACGCACCGCTGAGACTTGTTGTACCAGACAAAATCAGCCAAGTGTTCCAAGTGCAACAACTCCAGGAGGACCGAGGAGAGCTCCCCGCCTGAGAGTCCACTGACAGCCAGTGAGTGTGCTCCCTGTTGTTGCTCTTGTTTCCTTTCATTCTGTAATTCTGTCTTTAACGGGGCCGATTTTCCACGCTTGACTGGCGAAAGGATCAATCTGCAATTCATCCCAAACAGATTTCAGTAAACTCTGATCTATTTTATAGAAACATTAAAACTCATCCATACTGATTAGACTGGGATGGTATTTATGACCCGTATTACTGAACAATGGAGTGACAAAATAAAGGCTCACGGAAGCAAATTAGACATGAGTTTAGAGATTGAAGAGGGGGGACAAGATTAGATCAAAAATGTGGGTTGCGGGTTTCCTGGATTAAAACTATCAAACATTTAACAAAGGAAAAAAAGGCTCTAGTATGGCAGCACATCTCGTCATTTATCCTGGATCGAGTTTGATTGACTTCATTTTATTTTAGCCCATTTTTCTGCTAAATCTAGCACACATTTCCCTCTGGTCTCCAAACCCATTAACTGTCTCATCACTGACATCATTAATTAGCATGGGCTGCAGGTGCTTCGTCTCCACGCGTGTTCATCTGGTTGAGATGCGGGTTTAGCTGGTTTTAGAAGTTGGATTTGTGTGAGAGTGAAGGTACCAATGTGCAGCTCAGTCCTGGGTCAGAGCGGCCCGAGCCCGGACGGCTCGGTCCCCCCAGAGGATGGTACCGTAAATACAGGAGGAATGTTGATCAGCTTACAGCGGGTCGGCTGGAGATGGGATGGGGGGTATTTGATCGACCACGATGCTTGAATAACAGACTGCACCTGCCAAAAGACTCGGAGTAAAACGCACACAGTTGCCACGTAAAGTCTATACATCAGAACGCGAGTGCGCATTGAGAAAGTTAATTTTACTCCTCGAGCAATGAAGAATTCAACCTAGAATACCCACATTGGCACTAATACCTCAAACAAAAGGCAATATTTCTTTCCCCCTCTCATCTTGAGAATTGCTGTCCAGCTGCTGCTCATTAACCTGTAGATGAGGAGTGTAGAGCCTCATGAATGCCACAGACAAGATATATTTTATTTATCAACTTCCGTATAACCTCACACACTCACATGCTCAAAAGAGGGTCCACATGATGCAAACCATAACGCATCCTGTTTACTTTTATTATTATAGTGTTCAAATGTCAACATTTTGGGGCATAGGATAATATGTCCAACATGTCTTGGTTACCATTCTGCATCTGCCTGTCGTTTCTGTGGGCCCCGGAGCCCCGGAGCCCCGCTAGGTCCCTGCTCCGTTTCAACAGGTTCCGCGTTGAGCTCTCATTACGAGCACCATATGTCTGCCGAGATCACGGCGCGCCGCGGCCACTCTGTGCGGGCGGCTCAGTCCGTGCGTGAGGAGTGCGTGAGGCTGAGCAGTGGAAAGTGCTAAAGAAGTGAGTCCAGTTGTGTTTTTGAACCAACGTATCCTGGTTCATTCTTGGTTAACTTTTGTTTGTAGTTTACATTGACTTTCACATCTAAACGCGTCACCAAAGCGCAGCGAACAGTTACCCAAACTCTCTCTCTCTCTCTCTCTCTCTCTCTCTCTCTCTCTCTCTCTCTCTCTCTCTCTCTCTCTCTCTCGTCCACGTTTTGTAGAAATCTGGGTTTGATTTTAATGGGGAGTTGCCTATTTTGGGTTCGCTTTACAACCTATGACTGTTCGGGAGAGTTTTCAGTTGGTTTGGGCTTCGGGGGCGGATGGCTGCGCTCCTCCGTGGTGTCCCCTCACCTCTGATTAGCGCGTTTCTCTGGTCCTTGAGGAAAAGAACGAGGCGACGGGAAGAAAGCGGAGACAGTTGAGCAGTCGGGAAGGACAGTTTCTGACTGCAGAAGAGCGCTGCACGTTAACTGCCCTGGATCTCAGGAGATATTTGTAAAGTCACAGCTTGACGCGGTAAGATAATCACCGGCTCGTTGCGCCTGCTTCTCACACGCGTTTCATGTCGCTTTTGTGGCGATCAGTCTCCAATTTTACGCATCAGTTATCTGAAACAAGAAGTAACTGAGCTTCAGCTCTGGTTGTTCCAGAGCTCTTGGTGAATAATTGTTTTGAAGGAACACAACAGCAGTCATGAACTGATTGCAGACTGAAGTTTTCCTGACTGCTCGGGTGGTTGGAGGAACGCTGCGCGCTGGCTCACAGGTTGCGGACAGGTGTTCACCTCCTCCGCTTACAAGTGTCCGGTGAAACCTACCGACAAAGGAATTAAAAATCAAATCAGATCTAGAACAACATGCCAGGGTCTCCCCGAGTCAGTGAGCTGGAGACAGATCCGAACCCGGACGCCAAGAGCGCGTCTCAGTTTCCGTCTTTAACATTTGATTGCATTGTCTCTGCATCTTGCGTTTCAAAATTTCGGTTTTATTTTAAAAGAGATTTTTCTGATATTGCGAAAGGCCTAATATGTTGATTTTATGTTAATGTGATTTTAGATCTTGATCATTGCTCATTTGACACTAAGGCTTGCTTCAACCATTTTAGTGGTGAAGGTGAGGGGAAACAAAAGCCTGACAGCCAGAAGCAGCTCCACCCTTCTTCATTTCACCTGCTTTACCCTCATAGGAACGGACAAGACAAGCTTGAACCCCTTATCTTAAACATGCCCTACTGCAGACTGGAACAGTGTTACCAACTTGACCTACTTCTCACTCTGCAATATTAGCGTAATTAATGCAGGAAGGCATCAGTGTCCCTCCTGCTCACTGAGGTCAGATATGATGCAAAAGATGCAATTAGAGGAAAACGGCCTCACCTTGACTGATAAATTAAGGTTTTTCCTATTAGTGCACTTTTTCGATCCAATCACACAATTCGGTGGTCAATAACAGAGCAGCAGGGGCAGATCTAGGATCAGCCTGAGACCCGTTGGTGATATGAGTGCTGATTTTATGTGTGCATGCTTCTTCTCCTGCATGTAAAACAATTCCTCAGAACTCACTGAGTAAAATCAACATCTCCAGAATATTTTTGTTGTGCGGCTTCAACATTGTGAGAGAGAGAGATCTAAGCAGAGTTAAACGATAACTCTCACCTTACTCACTCCCCGTTTTTCAGTTTTTATGCCTTCCATCCAGTTATTCTTTTGTAATACTGAACCAATAACCTTGCTGGTGAGACTGTCTGTGAACCCGGAGATCAGATCAACCTTTCTTATTACAGCTGTGCAGCAGGGGCCCTCCTATCTGCCCCTGGCACTCGTTCCACAGTCTAACACCCCTCTTGAATGGCAGATTAATGTTGCGGTTTGATGCCTGGAGATGGATGTGGTGTGTAAATACCCACATTACGAAGTCAGACACTCAGAAACACACTGTCTCCTCCTTAGAGGTGAGATTGAAGTTAAAACGCTGCTCTTGTGCTGACTTAAGTGGTTGTGTGTTTTGTCTTAGAGTGACAAATTGCATGTGTGCGTGTGGTTAAGTTTCCTGTTAAAATACCTGTCATTCATCGGTGCAACACCCCATGTTGTCTCTCAGAGAGGATCCGGGGGGCTCACATGTCTCATCCTGCCGCTCCCTGCGCCCTGCACGGCCCGCATGTGTCAGCCACACACTTCCTCCAGATGCAGAGGAGGGTGCCTGTGTGTGAGGTCCACAGGTCTCCATACATCCAGAGCAGCTATCGCTGTCTGATCTGGATACACACAGACACTGAATGACTTATGATTGGCTGGTTCTTCAAAAGGACCAGGCCTGTGACCACTGTGTGCTGCTGCTGCTAACCTCGCTCGCTGTTACAGAGCAGCATTTCCAAAAAAACAACAGACCAAGGAGGGGCTGAATTTATCATGAAACAGCAAGCAAGTCAGTTCCCGTATAGGCCAATATTTAACATAAGTGACCGCTGTTTGTTTTCTGTTTCTGACCAAAGTGTCTACTTTGCTTGTTTTTGCCTACAATTGTTAAAAAATATTTCTCTAACTCCATCCTTAACCTTAATCCACCACTTAACCTACAGAGGCCATGAAGAGGTCTCCGTCTGTGTTCTTTTCCTGTGTTTTCTTTTGTGTGATATTTCCCTTTTAATATACCGTGTGTCGGCTTTTCTTTGTCCTGATCTGCAAAAATGTCAGAACCACATTACAATAAATAAGGCTGGTGGGCTGAAGCAGCTGCAGGTGTGCTCACACTTGCGCACATCAGTTACTTTGTCAGACATTTTAATATTAAATCTATTAAGCGATCAACACAATTAAATGCAGCATAAACTGAAAAAGCTGATAAACTATGACAAACCACATATTCACATGTAGTCAAACTGTTATATAGGCAATTAGTAGTTTTTCGCCTTTACACAAAGAGACGGCTGACCTTTGAACTTTAGGTCACCCACTGCGTGCCAGCCCCTTCGAGGGCGAAGGAGTGGAGGCGGAGATGGGGAGGGAAACGGGACAGACAGAGGAGCGAGAGACTGGCCTGATGAGTCACCATCTTTGACATGTTTTAGAAATGTGTCTGCATGTGTGAGCGTGGGCACTGGGATCCAGCAGGGAGCATGTGTTTGTCCATCAGCAGCGTGTGTGTTTAAGAGCGACGTGCACAACTCTGTGAGTGTACCAAGCACTTAATAAAATAATTTGTGGGCTTTTTTTTCCCCCTCTGAGTTCAAAGCTGGCCCTCGCTTTCGGCTGTGGGGTAGAGGTGGCTCTTGTGCAACGGAAAAAAAGAGACTGTTTTCCTGTTCGGGGGGCTTTTTGGGAAAACCACGGCTCTGCCTACCGCAGCCAGCCTTCAAAGAGCTTTGAAGGAGTGCTCACCTCTCCTCTCCCTAAGTCCTTCCATCTCTCCCAACGAGCTACTTCCTCTCGTATTGGGGAGTAATTCACCTGCATCTCCCCGACCGCCGCCGTCCAACCACACTGCTGCAGAGCTGTGGTCAGGGTTGCACTCATGTTCATGGGAAATGTTCAGTCAAGGAGCCCTTAATCCTCCCGCCCACACGTCTTCAAAACAGAGCACGCCAGGATCTTTAACCTTTCAGCATTTTTTGCATGTTTTTATCATCTCTGTAACGCTGCCACATGGCCATCGTCCAGTGACAGACTTGAAGAATGCGTCTGCCCGTGGCCGTGGGTGTTGTCCTCACACACATCTTGACTTGACATGCGAGGAAAATCTTTCTGATATTTGAAAGATTGGAGCTTGAATAAGATTGCAATAATTTTTGAACTCTAGTTTCTTTACTCCCAAGTCTAAATCTCTGACAGTCAAGAATCTACAACAGTTTCCTCCCTCACACCAGACTATATTTTTAATTTATGTGATACTTAGTGACCACATAAATCATTTCTGCAGTGATGCTCTATAATTTATCAGTCTTCATTTTTTTTAACTTTTTTTTTTTTTTTTTTTTTTTTACAATGTTTTGATTAAAAATATTTGTCAAATAAAAAAAATATCAGATTTTTAAAATACCGTTTGAAAGTTCAGTCACCTCATAGTTTGAATATTCAGAAGTCTGGCTGAAAGTCAGCATCACATTTGCTCTTTCATTCCATTCCTCCCAGTCAAAACGAACCACAAAAACTGTTTCTTGTTGCCCCACAAACAGAACAATGGCTGGATATGTTGGGGCATCCAGGCAAGTGAAATATCTCTAAATATTTGCAACTTTTCATGCCTTGTTTCTCATGAATTCAGCGTGAGAGAAGTGAGTCACCACCACTCAGAACCTTCTGCCTGCACACATCATTCCTCATCCCAAAGCTCCCAGTTTCTCACCAAAAACACTGAAATGGCAGAATATTTCTTCAACAGAAATACACAGCACAACTTGTCCTTTCAGCACTTTTGGCTCTGCTTTGGAACCAGGGTGCATGTGCGCGACTACAGAGCGCGGTAGCTTAGCAAAACTTCCTGTCGATAAATCTGCGACAACTAGCCTGACCTCATATTCTGCCCCGGACTCTCTGTCTTTTTTGTTCTCCTGTTTGGTCCTGGATCAGGTTCTGTTGATTTAAAGAACCGCTGTTAGACTCTGGGCCAGCCGTGCGGGCTGAGCCAGAGAAGCTGCTGCATTCCTCTGCTGGGCGTTCTGTCTTCCTTTCTTTCTCCCTCCTTTCTGCCTGATTACATGTGATATAATGGTGGTTCTGAAGGTTCGAATTAAAGAAACTAAAGCAATCCTTTAGAAAAGTATCACACACACACACACACACACACACACACACACACGCGCGCGGAGCGACTTAGCAGACATAAGTGGGCTTTAAAAATTTGTCAGTGATCCCTTCAGCTAATGACACTCTCAGCTGTGAAGCTGACCCCCTCCTGCCCTCGGCCCTCCCTGCTCCTCCTCCCATCCTCTTAGGTCTGTCCCCAATGAATGCCAGTGAGAAACTCCTACACCCACCTCCCACACACACACACACACACACACACTCTTGCATGCTTACCCAGAAAACAGTATCGTCATCACCACCGCAGAGGGGCCTATCATCACGGGGAGTTCAGAGCGCTAATAACTGACCCTGTTACCTGAAGCCTGTCAGTCATGTTGATACATCTGGACAGGTTTATTTACTTATTAAACAAATGTGTGTGGGTGTGTGTGTGTGTGTGTGTGTGTGTGTGTGTGTGTGTGTGTGTGTGTGTGTGTATGTCTCACTGGTATAAAGTACAAAATTTATAAAATGTAAAATTTTGAGTCAAATGTCACCCTCTTTCTCTCTGTTTGACTTAAACCATTGACAGAATTGCCTGTAATGATAATTATCCTGCTTTTTAGATGACAGCATCAGCAACCTCAGATCTGCACACAGGGGATTGTCTGCCTTTGCTGCTTCGTTTATATCCATACAGCTCAACTCTCTGTAATGATAATGAGAGTGGAGGCAGTCTGTTGTTAGCCAATTAAAAAGTCCTCCATGGTTCTGGGTAGCCACTAATGGACCCACCAGGGATTACTGTACAGCAGGCTGGGGGGACAGCAGGTCACCCGTTTGGGCCCCAGCTTGCTGTCATCCAAGAGGAGCAGCGTTGACTTGCATTCACCCCCGGTCTTCGCAGGGGCCTGCGTAGCAGCTCTCCAGATCAGCGTGAAAAGCTCCCACTTGGGATACAAAGTGGCTCAGCTGTCCCTCTCTCCTATCTTCACCTCCCACAGTGCCCTGCTGTACCTCCAAGCCAAATAAAGCCTCTCACCAACTTCTGTTTTCCTAATCTGTGAACTCTGACAGAGGCGCCCACGTTTGAAAGAGCGAGAACTCAACATGGGATGATCTCCTGGTGACAGGGAGTAGCAGAAAAAATGTGGCTGCAACCACCAGACCACCCTGTCATCCCCCGTTTCTGTCTGCCTCTCTCTGCCACTCCCTGTGTTCGTCACCCACGGCTTTTCATCCATTTTTTTCCTCCCCTTTCCCTCCATCCTTTCCCTCCTCTAATTGGTTTGTCACAGATGGAAGAAACCTCTGAATGTGCTCCAATTCTTTGTTGTGATGTACACTTTTAACAGCATATTAATACTTTTAACCATGGTCCACACCACCAATAGGCATATTATTTAACATGGCAGAGACTGAGCCGACAGGTTTTATTTGCCTTTAATCCACAGAGGACTGTTGCTGTTTGGTGGTTGATGCAATAAGTGATAAAATCTGTGTTAAAATACATTAAACTTTAGGCAATTTAAAAAAAAAAAAAAAACACGCGTGGATTGATAGCTGATTTTGGACTAAGAGGAACAGAGAATCTATTTGAGGAATAGCTGCATGTTTATTTGCTTTTTTTGTGTTAAATAGGAGGTGGAGATGCTGAGCTGCAGCCTTGCTGTTTCATCCTTTGTCGTCTTCCATCGGACAGAAGCTCTGACCTGCAGCTGTTGCTGCGTCCACCACGTTTAATGAAAGACCACGTCTGCCCTCGCCGAGGGGGACTGGTGGCTTGTTAAACACCACATACACACTGAAAGCAGAGAATTTTATTGCTTAAAAAGATTTCTCATATTTCAAAGTTCAACCAACGTCCCCACGGTGCCGACATCCTCCCGTGGCTGAGGGAGCGCTTGTGGGCTTTGCTGATAATTTGCTGCTTTTCTTTGATTAAGTCAAATCCGCTTCTGAGGACTCTTTTTTTGAGAGCTTCGTGTTGTTGTTCTGTCTGAGAGAGCTCTACAGAGTTGAGGGTACAGATTGGAATGAAACAACTGTGTCACTGTCCTCCCTCTGTTTAACCTACACGTTCATCTGCCAGAGCACCAGACCCTGGAACGATCGCCCAGCAGGCCCGGCAGCAGACGAGCTGCACCATATTTAGTCATCCAGAGTCCAGGCGCAGACCAATGCAGCCCGCTACTGTCATCTGTCTCCCCTCCATTCTTCCCTCCCATTTTTATATCTGCCCTCCAACATCCCCCTCTGTCTCCGTCACTTTCCCCACCAGTTCCATCCATATCTGTCCTCGCTCGCCGTCCCGCAAGTCATTGCGCTCCTTCACTGTCATGTCCCAAACTGTTTCTTTTCCTCTTCATGTGTCCCTCTTTTCCTGCATTTAATCTCTTCTTTTGTTATGCCTGTTTGTCCTCTTTTTTTTAAGTCTCCTCAGCTTGTCACATATTTTCCGACAGGCCTGGTTTTCATCTGGTACAACTTTTCAAACTTCCTCTCACTTCCTCTACAACATGCCCATCAAAGCTCAGCCTGAGTAATTCCCAACATCCATCTTTTTTCCTTTCTCATCTTTACCTGTCCTAATTTCTACCCCCTCTCCTCCCCCCTGCTCCTTCATCTCTCCCCACGGCCCTTTTTTCTTGGATGAACCCACTGCTGATGTAGCTAGGCCTACAAACAAGTTGCTAATTCCATCAGCTGTCTGCTTATGGCCTCCCCTGTGGCTGCTGTGGGCTGCCAACTACTATGGCCAGTTTTTTGATGGAATTTCCTTAGCTGAAGAACTACCTCCATGTCCGCTTTAACCTCCTCATCCTCACACACATGCCGTTGATCGGTGTCCTCGACTGTCCTGGCACCGGCACCTCTTCCTAGTCATTCATAAGTAGGCTGCTTTCCTGGAATCAACTGTGCACATGTTGAATATTGAAGTGGTACATGAATTTTTAGTTGTTTACCTGTGATGTTTCCAGAATTGCAGAGGTGACTTCAGAGCTTATTGGGAAGTATATTTATTTGCAACAACTGATGGTGTTTTGGATTTGACCGTGTCCACATTCTTTAGTCTTTCCAAATAAGAACATCGTCTATTTGAAATTACCCACCAAGTGCCAGGTATCATAAGCAGCTGACTCCCCTCCCCTCAGTCTCTCAGCTCTGGATAAGTCCCTCACACATTTTTCCCTCAAGACCCAATTTGTGCTTAAGAAAAGGCCACATGGCAGGGTTTAAGCACTTGAGCACAGACGAGTGGTCCTATTTACCAGGCCGTTGGGCTCTTTTGGAGAGTGTCTAGCTTTGGACGCCTTATATACAAAAAAGAAGAAGGAAGCTTCTGTTTTTTAGCCTCCATTAAATCCGTCTGTCTGCCTTTCCTGCTCAACTGAAGAGGATAGAGGGATGGCCTATTGTTCTTCCACACTGAAAAAGGGGATGTTGCAGTGCAGAAAAGAGACTAAGGGTAAGAGGAGGTGGTCGTGATTCATTGTATTTTAATGAATACGTACTAAGAGGGTTAAGAAGCCTTCTCAACCTCTAAGCTGTCTGTTTTGAAGTGGGAAGTTTCTAGATTTGACACCCAAAGAAATAAAAAGGAGATTAGTAAAGGAAAAGACTCATATACATTTCTGGCTTTTCATCTGTGCTGAAGTTTTCTCCCTCTGCAACCCTCAAACTTTTTCTCTGTTTTGGCTCCCCATTAAGCTGCAAGTGTGTGAATGTTGTCATCCAGGTACCAGAGATTAAGAATGGTTTCGACAGAGTCCAAAAGCCTCCCTTAGTTTAAAGTTAATGATTTTCAGAAGTCATAATTTTTCTGTCAACAATTGAACATGATAGTTGTCCTCTCTTGGATCAGTACATTGTAATAATTGTGTTGTTTATTTCTTATTAAATCTGCACAGCAATTAATGAAAAGTCAAAAATAAAACACCCAGCATATGTTCATAAAGCAAAGGTTTTGCTACGGGCCGCTGGGTTTCGGTATCATCAGGGATTAGAGGGTAACTTCTGCCATGCTGCTCAAGCATGTCCAGAAGGCTTGGCTGGGTTTGACCCAAACGGAAGCGCTGAATGAGAGACCAGCATTGAAATTCTGGACGCAGTCAATCGTAACCTCTAATGTCTCTCTTTAAATGGTTGCAGTTTTCCTCCGCTTCTGACAGGCTTTTCAAAGAGTCACTGGAACATTTCAAAGTACACAGTTTTATTTCCTTTATAGCTTATTTTTGTACCAAAAAATTCAGCCAGTGTCAGTTTTATATATCAGGTCCTTTTATGGTAAAAACATGTCTGCAACTCTGACCTTTGTGTTTGTTTCTCTCTCTTACAGGAAGGGCTCTGGCCAGCCCCGAAGGGAAGGGTCACTGAACTCAGACACCCATAATTATAAACACATAGGTGAAAGTCACGCACTTAGACTGCTACACTTACACGCTCTCTCTCTCTTTCTCTCTCTCTCTCTCCCTCTCTCTCTCACACACACATACACACACACACACACACACACACACACTGATTTTGGGTGCACACAAAGACTTCTTGATCACCAGCACAGACTCAGTTTCACACACAGACCCTCTGATCAGGATGAGGGATCCCTGGAGGTGCCTGCTGGGATTGTGCATTCTGGCATGCTTAGCCTCCACACACAGTGCCACCAATCCTTTTGCAGGGCAGCAGACGCCTCAGGACCCTTGCTACGATGACACAGGCGCTGCCCGCCGATGTATCCCAGAATTTATCAATGCTGCCTTTGGCAAGGAGGTGATGGTGTCCAGCGTCTGTGGCCGGCCACCTTCCCGTTCTTGCAGCGTAGTGGAGCGAGGCGATGATCGGCCATCTGTGCGCACATGCCAAATCTGTGATGCAGCAGACCCACGTCGCGCACACCCTGCTTCCTACCTCACTGACCTGAACTCAGCCCACAACCTCACCTGCTGGCAGTCGGAGAACCTCAACACCTCACCGCACAATGTTACGCTCACCCT
Organism: Arothron firmamentum; assembly: GCA_016586285.1. NCBI lineage: Eukaryota > Metazoa > Chordata > Actinopteri > Tetraodontiformes > Tetraodontidae > Arothron > Arothron firmamentum. Next base: position 93,310 of record BJFM01003387.1, on the reverse strand, counting down.
CTCACTGGGTAAAAAGTTTGAGATCACCTACGTCAGCCTGCAGTTCTGTTCACCAAGACCTGAGTCTCTGGCCATATATAAGAGCATGGACTACGGCAAGACCTGGATGCCCTACCAGTTCTACTCCTCACAGTGTCGACGTATGTACAACCGGCCCAATAAGGCTACCATTACCAAGCAGAACGAGCAGGAGGCTCTGTGCACAGATGGTCACACTGACCTCCACCCCCTTTCTGGAGGCCTCATTGCCTTCAGCACTTTAGATGGAAGACCCTCTGGAAAAGACTTCGACAACAGCCCAGTCCTCCAGGACTGGGTGACCGTCACCGACATCCGGGTAGTCTTCAGCCGCCCACAGCTGCTCAGAGAGCTGGGTCTGGGGCCTGGAAGCAACAATGGAGGGAGAGACGATGACCCCACAGGAGTGACGTCAACACTGCCGGCTTATTTCTACGCGGTGAGCGACTTCCAGGTGGGCGGCAGGTGTAAGTGCAATGGACATGCATCCCGTTGCCTGAAAGACAAGGAAGGAAAGCTGGTGTGTGATTGCAAACACAACACAGAAGGACCCGAGTGTGACCGCTGCAAGCCCTTTCACTATGACCGGCCCTGGCAGAGGGCCAATGCCCGTGAGGCCAACGAGTGTCTGCGTAAGTCATTCACCTTCTAGTTCTCATCCTTATATTTATATTTGTCTTGTTCTTTTTTTGAAATCCACAAACATTATTAATGTCCTGGATCAATCACGCAAATTTAAAGTATACACATGCACACCAGAAAGGCAGGGTGAAATTCTTAAAAAGTATGACCTGTGGTCGGCTGTCGTGGGTTCATTAGGAGTTTTTCCAGAACATACCAGATGAGTTTGTGTTTACACAGGTGAGGACTGAAAGTGGTGGTAGCAGTAGTTGAGCTGGCAAGTATGGCGACATCTTTCAGAAACCCATCCCTTCCTTTTGCATTTCCCAACAGCCTGCCCTGCGTTTACTGTTCCTCCACAGAGAAATCACAGTTTTTCACAATCAGGGATAAAGATGACAACAGCATGACTCAATGGTACGCAGTTTCATTTAATCCATCCAATAATGTGATTTGGTTTTGTTGGCTTCTACTTCACAACACGTTTTGCTTCATGTGAAAATTGTCCAGACAAGCTCTGAAATGCTGCCATGTGGAATTATGTCCATTTCTGTGCCATTTTTTAAAATGTAGATTGATTACACTTGTATTTGATCAGTCTATATTTAAATAGACCATTAAATAAAAGGGTTTTGTTGTTATATTTAATGCAAACATTGATTTCGCAGCTGTATAAAAGATTCAGATGTGTTTTAACCACATGAGTCCCCCAATATGTTGATGTTTTCTCAGTGGTAGTTTTTAAAACATTGGTGTGTTAGCATAAGTAGTCATAGTAGGTGCAGGGTAATTCAGGCCAATTAAGTCTGTCACAAAATGTGTTTGGGTAGGGAAACAAAACCGTATTTAAAAAACACTGTCCCCTTCCTCACCATTTACCCCTAATAGAATAAAATTACAGCCAGCGTGAAAAACAACAAAAAGAGAACAGGAGCAGAGCTTTGAAAATGGTTTTCTAACATGTCATAATTATTGCGCTGGCCTGCCATTATATTTCGTGTTGAACCCTGCCAGATCTCTTTAAAGAGGGCGGGGAGGGACACCACCACAGATGGGCCAACCAATCCAAGGTTCCACTCTGTGTCCTGAGACCTCATGTGCCAAAACCCCTGTATTTTGGCCATTTTTCTCTCCTTGACACCTTCACTTACTCAGCTCAGAGATACAGGCACATACTTCCACCCGAACACACCCTGCTCTTTCTACAACAATATCCTGTAAATCCCTCAGTGTGTTCATGCACACAGTTTTCCACACACCCTTTTTCAAATGTCCCGTAGCCGTTTCCGAAATGTTACACCCGCTTCCCGTAGCTTTCTTCTCTACGGGCCTGACATGTCACTTCCATCCACAATTTCTGGACTAAAGAGCCCGCCTGCTCCTGCCAACAATGATGACCTAATCCCAGTGTTGATACAGGCCGGTCATAGCTGCACGTTAGACCTGATCACACATTTGAGCATGCCAAATAGTTACTCCCAGATGTCCCTTATTTTGTTTTCCAAACCTCTTTTTACAGCTTATTCCGGAAGAAATGTTTCCAGAATATGCTCGGAGTGGCAGGAGAACTTTTAAAGGGCGTCTGAGCGTATATTAAAGCCCATTCTTACAACCCACTCCTGCCGAGTAGGTTTTGTTCTGATGCTGTGGACAAACGACAGGCTGCAGCCTGAAAGCTTCCTTCACAACTCTGAGGCGGCGAGGTGTGCATATTTAGATTAGCCAAGCACTTGAATGGCAAGTTACACAGCCAAGGAGACGTCACCAGAGCCTCAGTGAGGCCCTGCGGCTGTTTGGGTTGGGAGGAGGACTGAGGAGGCTGGGCCCAGGTCGTGATCCTTTGTGGGATGGTGATGAGGTTAAGTTGACAGGGTTAGGATTGTGGGTAATGAGGAATGTAAAGCAGCCAGAGAAAGAGCTGAATCGATAGCCGTTTCATACCCGCCCCGGAGTCTGCCCTTGAGAAATTATATGTCTGCTGATATGTGTCGCAATGCTCTTAACGATCATGCGGGGTTTTACTCTCCCACTGAGCCGCGTTGACTGAGAGCATTTCATCCTGTATATCCAGAGCAGTGTCCCAGACCCAGCGGTCACATTGCTGCTTGACATGTTTGACATGTAGCAACCGTCTGAACTCGTGTACGTCTCCAGACACAAGCCACACACATACACCCGCCATCCGCCGCCTCCCTCGCTATGAATTCCACCTCAGGACATTGGTTTATAAATCCCTGTTCTAGTAGTCAGAGAGGGCAGCCTTGTAAAGGAGTGTGTCTGTTTGTATTGAGGGAGACATGATGGAAAAAGCGGTGATTTATCTGAGACAGAATGAGGAAACAGATGGATAGGAGCTAGAGTATTTGGTTACTGGTTGTGATGGAGTATGGGCTTTTTCTGTTGGCAGTCTTGTAATGTGAAGGCCTGGTGCTGACTTCAAATGTGGGCCAGTGGACGGCGCCATAATAGCATGCCACTGTTTAAGATGAAGAGGCCTCTTGTGGACTCAATGACAATGTGACATCCCAAGTAGATGATAATTTATGGAAGTGTAAGAGCTCTTAGTGCTTGATGGCTTCTGTAGCCATCATGACCCTGTTTGGCTGTGGTTCTTCTGTTCTCTGGGACTGTACGAGCCCACGGTCAAACACAGTCCATCCCTAATGGAACAGGTACTACAAGAGGGGCCACTGGCCACTGCATTCATAAAGTTAAAGGTTGCATGAAGGTCGTCTTTTTGGTTTAATTCACTATCAATGTAGATAAGCTGTGGTTGGTAGTGGAGTAGGTGCTCTGGGTTCTTCTGTAGTGTTTTAGCTTCATATTTAGCATTTTAACACTATATTTTGATATATTGTCTAAAGTGAGTTGCACAGGGGTCATGTTTTTTTCCAGGGAATTCAGAGCCATAACTGGATGAGTAGCTTCTGTGGAGTCACCACCTCAAGAAATTCCCACAAATTAGGATGAACATCTAAAACAAATGACCTGTTGCCCATTCAGGATTATTAGCTCATGTCTTCCATGTTAATGAGTGAGTCACTCTATGTAAATTCAACTTTTACTGTCGCAAAGAGAGACAGATTTTAACATTGCAAACCTTTCCAGAAGCCAGCTTAAACTTTTTTTGTGGAAGCTTGTGGTTTTTAAGGAGGCTCGGCCCTTTTTTTTTTTTGGAACCTATTAGCTGGAATTAGGGGGGATTTGACAGATGGGTTTCTTAGGGGAAGCACTGCGATCCAGCAGAGGTGTGTGTGTGTGTGTGTGTGTGTGTGTGTGTGTGTGTGTGTGTGTGTGTGTGTGTGTGTGTGTGTGTGTGTGTGTGTGTGTGTGTGTGTGTGTGTGTGTGAAAGGAAGAGGCCAGCCAGGAATAGAGCTCATGATCAGACCTCGAATCTGTACAGAGCTGTGGAAACTCTGAAGACCACAGAAGCAAGTTCATTCCTCTGTTTTTGCTCTCTTCATTGCACTGACAAGAGGGCAGATGGTTATTTGATGCTGATTAGAATTTCAAACTAGGCCTCGGCCTTTTCCACACCATTAGCTCTCCCCTCCAAATCTCCTCCAAAGCCAAGCAGAGGTCAGATCCATGTTGTAGTTCTATTGCAGGTTTGTCAAGACACTTAGACTTAGCTCATTCTTTAAAACAACACCATATTTCAAAGTTGTGGACATTTTTCTTACCACACCGCATGCCTTGATTACAGCTAAAATTGCTTTAAATTACCACATTACACATCATTCTGGGTTGCTTGGCCAAAAAATAATTCAATTCAGTCAACTAAATTTAAATAGTTTGTATTGACATCTGTTTAACTCTTGGTGATGTGGCAGAGCACCCACTGGGCCACCTGTGTCATTATTTTAATTATCTTATACTTACATGAGCGAAAGCCCAGCAATTATATGTTTAACTTGTTAAAAGCATGTTTATGTATCTTATATTTGATTTCTGATCTTAGAGCCTTAAAGCTGTCACACACTGGATCTCTGTGGTTGGAAGAAACCTAACTATCTGGGGCTAAATGACATGAAACTCTGTGACTTTCTAAACACAGATGAGCAAAGCCAGAACTGCCACCACATCATTACATGTATGCGCTGTGCTATTACTTGTGTTAACTGACTTAAAGACAGGTCCCACCCCCTCCACCCTCTACGCCGCCTGTTGCCGTAGGCTAACTAGGAATTGACACATCAATTACTTACACTGCAATGCACAAATGTGCTGGTGGTGGATTTAGGTGCTGAGCAAAAGCAAGTGATTTTTTAAAAGAAGAACAACTTTGCCTGTGTTTTCATATAATTACACAGTCAAGGAATGCTGTTCTAAAATCAACAGCATTATGAAGTGATGTCCCTTGGGGAGTGAGCAGGAGACACTGGGACAACAAAGATCCACTGTGTGTGTGTGTGTGTGTATGTGTGTGTGTGTGTGTGTGTGTGAGTGTGTGTGTGTGTGAGTGTGTGTGTGTGTGTGTGTGTGTGTGTGTGTGTGTGTGTGTGTGTGTGTGTGTGTGTGTGTGTGTGTGTGTGTGTGTGTGTGTGTGTGTAAGAGAGAGAGAGAGGTAGTGTGTGTCATTATCCACATTATCAGCAGGGTTTGGTCATTTTGGATTGTTTAGATTTGTTCTCGTTTCTCTTTAATTGCTTTTGTCATTACTCTGCTTTCCTCATTTTTGTCCTTCCCACAAAGTCAGATATTTGTGCTCCTTCTACCAAGCTTCCCGTAAAGTTTCTGTGGCAATCAGAGAACACTGAACCAAACAGCAAAGCATCATGTAACAGCATTCATGGCTGCTCGGCTCTCTTCAGGAAGTTCTCTGCAGCAGCCTGAGGCCCAGCGAAAGTCTGTGCCTGTGTGTGTGTGTGTGTGTGTGTGTGTGTGTGTGTGTGTGTGTGTGTGTGTGTGTGTGTGTGTGTGTGTGTGTGTGTGTGTGTGTGTGTGTGTGTGTGTGCATGTTCATCTCCCTGCATTTGTGCATACGTGTGCGCCACATGTAATCTGGTTGTGTGATGTAGTGTTTCATCCCTGTGCCAAAACACACTGATGGGAGCCACTGCGTGCCACCCCCCCACCCCCGGCTCTCCTCTGCAGATGGTAATAATTACCTCCTGAGGTGTGACCGCCAGCAAACTCTTCCTCTCCATCCTCTCGTAACCAACTCCTGTCAAAGATTAATATTGCCTCAACCTTTCCCTGCCTCCTAACTGTTTGTTATCATGTACTTTTGATATTTTTCTCCACTGATTGTTTTCCTCCTCTCATTGTTTGTTACAGTTTAACATTTAATAAAAGTTTGTCTGCGTTAACACGATTGAAGGCCTCTGGTCTCCCTCGCCTGAGAAAATATGCGGTTTCTGGCCGTGAGCCGGCATCGCTGGAAGCGAGACTCCAGGGCTGTTAAGGAAAAATATACATTTGCTTCTTTACAGTGACCGCACGACAATCTCTGCAGAGCCATTCACTGCGGTTTGGTGGCTAACATAAGCTGTCGAGCTAATCAGCCGCCATTGCTGTGACCCGGCCAAACTCATCAGCAAAATTCTGATTTAAAGCTAACATTAAATGAAAGCTCCAGAGCTGGTGATTAAAAGACAAAGATTTTTGACAGGAAGGGAGAAAGAGGTGCACTGTGGGAACTGTAGGACTTTTAGAAGCCATGCTTTTACCATTCGGCATTTAGCTTCAATGCGTAAAGGAGCTTTGTTTCAAGGTTGGGCACCTCATAAAGCCTCTTTGACACCTCAGTTTTCTTCTATCTTAATATTCTCATCTTTGCCTTTGAATGGATCTTTTAGCTCTTTTCCTTCCAAACAAAAGTCAGAGGTGCCCACTGACAACCTTCTAAAATTTTCCTCACCATTTTCATTGTCATCTGTGGCCACAGTGGTGGCTTCACACAGCACGTTCCATTTGTCAATTTCTGTTTCTGAACAAGTCCAGACATCACACATGTCTCCTGGAGGGCACGTCAGGGATGTGTGTGCTGCACCATCAATCTTATTTTAATTCGATTTGTCATGATAATGTGCTTGCTCAAAAACCCACGGAAAAAGAAAGAGAAACCAAGCAGCTGAGACAGAGAAGGCAAAGGCAGAACCGAGATAACAATGTTTAGATGTGGGGAAGTGAAGTGGACCAGTGAGACAGAACAGAGCGAAGGACTCGGCTCTCCACTGACACCAGGCCTCCCAGCCTGGCAACCGTCCAGCTTAATCTCGTTAAAATCTTTCCCTACCCGATGCCATCCAGAGAGACGGGTTGGGGAGGGGGTGCATGCAGTGAACGTATGAGGTCTGAGGAGGAATGGTGGGAGAAGAATAAAGGGTAGTCTCAGTTCAAAAGGCCTCCAAAAACCTGGCGTTTTGAGGCTAAACACCGTAACCAGCAAACGGAAACAGAGTGGAAGAAAAAGACACTTTTTATGGAAGGAGAGCTGGAGCCACAATGGCTTCATTACTGCAGGAGACGATGCAAACGCAGTTCTTTTGTGTGCCTAGTGCAATCAACTTCACCAGACAGTGAAGGGGTTTAGACCTTTCACTTTATACCTCTCGTGTCTCTCTGTGGTTGGTCTGAGTGTGTTTGTCTGCACTGTACACTTCCTTGGCTCTAATAAGGAGCCAATTAACCGGGTGTTACCCCCGGAGCCCTGAGCAGGTGGCTGAAACAGCCAGGCAGAACTCAGCCCAAATATGCAGACACACATATGCATGATGGCAGCCCAGGAGCAGAGTATGTTTGGCTAAGCAAGGAAGGCACCCAAGGGGGCTGCAGCAGGTCTGGACAGGGCAGTGGCGGGACCAATTTTAGCTACAGGGTTTGGGTTTTCCACAGGCATCCAAAATCAATTGGCTGTGCTTTACCGTCTCGGCTCGACTCAAAGTGCAGGAAAAATGAGGGCAGATTTATCATCGACGTATGGAGAGAAGGGGAGCACTCCACAAACACAGTTGCATTTCATTTTCAGTCTTTACGGGCCAATTTGTCATAGTAAACTTGACAGATCAGTAACTGAGCTTGTTCAGAGTACATTAACGTACCTGCTATGAATGCTGGAACAGAACCGAATACGCCAGTAAGATGATCTTCTGCCAGGGTAACTCACCAGAGTAAGTAAATCAATATAAGACGGGCCATAAACTAACTAGAAGGACAACAGTTTCAGCGTAATTATTTTATATTTGAACGTTTTCCAGGTGGTTACCTCACAACAACCACCAGTTTGCTGCAGCTTGTGTTTGATTTCCAGGGCAGATATGGAAGCTATTTTATGAACTATTGAATTGAATAATGAATTGGAGCAGTTCACAGTGTATTTATTTCATACTTGACACGACTTACGGAGCTCATTTTTGGTCCCCAAACAAAAGAATTCCAAACTTTATCTAGGGGTCTGGTTGGGCTTTAGTGCGTTAATGAACTGAAGAATGACCCTCAGCAGTTTTAGTTATCCCCACCGAGCCTAATTTGGGTTAGTGGGTGCTGTGGTTGTTGAAAGGGGGGGGGGGGGGGGGGGGGGGGNNNGGGCTTCAGCATGTGCGAATGCATGCACACAAGCACTTCAAAACAAACCCATAAACATTCCATTCCATTTGGGCATCTGCAGCTCAGCTGCAAACCGCATGTATGCCACAAACAAAATGTACAAATTGAATTTTTTTTTCTTATTCGCTTTTTATTGACTTTAAGCAGAGATTTCAATCCTCTCTTGCCTCAGACTTTGCTGCCCGATCTTGTTGCGCGGCAGAAAAGGGAGACGATGCTGTGAAAGGGCCGCTGATACTTTCGCAGAGGAGAAAATGTGAGGCACTGCTTCCATGTTGTGCTACAAGGTGTTAATGGACACAAGTGCTCACAGCTGCGTGTGTGCTGGAGATGCTTGATCATAATCACACCGGCCACCAGCACCAGCGCTGCTCTCGCTGGAGCTGCTGTGCTCTTCGTCTCATACAGCCCTGCGTAGGGGTTTTGACAGGCTCTTTAAGTGTTCACATGCACACACATTAGAACCACAGACCGATGAGGCTAATCACAGAGTCAATTTAAGCTGCTGTATCAATGTATTAACATATATAACTCGAGCTTTCAGCTAACTGTCTTATTTTTGGCCAGGATCAACTCTAACTATCTCGATATGGACCCATACGTGAAACAGTGCTTCGTTAATGGCAGCATTACTGTATGTACAAATTTGGCTGCATAAACAAATGTAGTGGGGAATAGTCTGGGAATGTGCTCCCCCCATTTTTTTCCATGGTCTGGAACCTGGGAAAACTGGGCCTCTTCCCCGACCTGGTGCCAGGTCCGTCTCACTGGCTGTACTTTCTTCATTTACTGTACACATGTATAATTCTCCACCTTGTGTCATTAACAGTCATTTTGATTAACTGTAAAGAGCTCATCCAAAATTTCAGGGAACGTTGAGCTTAATGTAGCTGCTGATCTATCCTTGGCAGCAGGGCCCAGTATCAGCTAGGGGGGATGAGGGACTGAACTTAGTTTCTCTTCTTGAAGTACCTCCAAGTGAGTGTGATTGTCCGACTTTCCAAAGGAAATACAGAATTAACAAGACTTGAAGAGTGCTGAGACCCCCAGACTCCTCCGACTTAGATCAGCGTTCAAACATGATTCCTGGAGATTATGTACTAGGTAGAAGACTGCTCAAGTCCTCTTCGACAGGATGAACAGTCTGAAATTCCCCCACAGAATACCTAACAGCATGTGCCAGCAGAAGGATCCGACAAATTACTGTCATGTAGCATAAAATTGCTACAAGGCTCCCTGTCACAACACCACAACTCATGTAGTGCAATCTGCAGAGGAATCTAATGTTTTCCGGAGGAACATTCCTGAAGATGATTTGCTGGAGTCTCTGACGGTCACTGGGATGTGGCTTTTAATCAGTAGCTCTGTTGTTGTTTCGGATTAGCCTTCTGTTTGAAACATATCTAATTTAACCTCTCACATTAACCTTCACGAATACACAGCTCCGTATGTGCAAGCTGATCAGAGATAATCAATAATGTCAGTGCTGCAGTTGAAGTATTGATGGAAAGCGTTGTGAGCTGATGAGGCATACGGCAATCGATTGGATTTCAAGTGGAACCGGAGGAAGTTTGCGAGGACGTGCGTCCCATTATGTTGCGGCTTGGCTCACTTTTATTAGATCTTATAAGTCTTTGCTCATCTGTGACTTTTGAAATTAATGTCTCTTTTTTCAGTGATTAATAACCGATGGGCTGAGAGAAGCCGGACTCATTAATTATGAAATGGAGAAAATGAGCCCTGCAAATATCACCTTTGATTGATGAGCTCTGGAAAAGCAGCCAAGCACAGAGCCACAGCGTGGATTATAAACCACTCACCACTGCCTCACTGGAAAATCTCTCCCAGCTCTCTTATAATATACACAATATAATATATTTGCCTGTAACACAGGGTCTGATATTTAGACTGCAGGGAATTTTCCGGAAAATAACGTTTCACTCTTCTCATAATCTGCTAATGCATTTACACAGCTGACAGCATGAACCCTCTTCCTTTTGCAGCGTGCAACTGCAACCTCCATGCGCGTCGCTGTCGATTCAACATGGAGCTGTACAAGCTGTCGGGGAGGAAGAGCGGAGGTGTTTGCATGAACTGCCGCCACAACACCGCAGGCCGCCACTGCCACTACTGCAAGGAGGGCTTTTACAGAGACATGGCCAGACCCATCACCCACCGACGCGCCTGCAAAGGTAACGAGCCACTGGAAAGAGTCGTACTTAATGTAGTTCTGTAAACTCAGAAATGACATTTTATTAGCGTTTTCTCTTTATCTCCAGCCTTTCTTCTGCTGACTGAAAAATAAAACACTTTCTAAACATCGCTTTTCTCGGAAAGAATGACCAACCACCCTGTGTTTATAACTCCTAATACAAACACGGATGGCTCCCCTGTTATATCAATCAGTAATAGAGTAGCACAATGAATACGTATTTAGATGAAAATGTCAGGGATTATAACTTTAAGATCACTTTGACATTTCATTTGGCAATATGCTTCGCTAAATGTTTATTAAGTGCTCAAACAAAAGCTGATTGAGATGTTCTAACTTCAATAATATTTGTCTTATCGTGTCAATTCTGGAAAGATTTACAATAAGTCATAAGTTATGACTAGAAACACACATCGTCACGATACGGTTCACATTAGGAAATATCAGCAGTCTGATATGAAATATGTCTGCCCCTCCTCCAAAGCTCTCCCTATACCACATACACCCCATAATATTATCACTTGACCAGAATGTTTCTCATGGAAATATGTGTTTTTCTGCATTTCACATTTAAAGCAATTATATTTCAGCCTGATTTTGTGCTGGAAGCATTTATTCTGTCTTGTTGGAGCCATTGCAAAAACAACAGCAGTTTCCTGTGCTTATTACTTAGGAAAGCAGAAGGGGAGTGTTTTTGAGTCTGATGATGAAGGTAAAGACTCTCATCCAGACCATTCAATAAGAGCGCTGCGAGAGCTGCCAGTGTTTCTCAACTGCGAAGAACTATTGGGTGAAATTTAAGAGCGATCATCTCCCACCAGCTTTGGCTTTCCAGCCACATCAAGTGGTAACATAGCACCACGAGTGCAGACATGGCAAGACATAAGACGTGCTCAGACATTGGGCTGGCTCTCATAAGATGGCAAAACTTCCAGGCAGTCCCCTACCTTCAGAATCAATAACTCGATGCTGCCGCAGCACTAAGATACTGACAAAAAGAGATCATCCACACAGGAATTTATATGCTAAATAAAATGCTAGAGCTGTTAGCAGTAATCTAGAGCAGTTCCTTGTCTGAAAGGGGATAGGTCAGTGTGGCTGAAGTGTGGCATCATTAACAGAGTTGAAACAATAAAACACAAAAGAAAGACATAGGAAAGAGCAGCACTGGCTCTGGAAGAACAAATACGCCATGTCTGTTTCTAATAAGACCTGAGGCCTGTACTACAAGCTGACCGTATCCAGGACATCTTTACATCCTCAGGCTACACTAACTCTAAAGTGGAAGAGGAGCTCTTTCCAGTATATTAATCCAAACAGCAGGTCTGTAGAGGAAAAACTCCATTGGTCGCATGTAGATGTATAAGTTAGATTTTCGTATATTCATGTAATTCTATAACACTAGGCTGTTTTGGTGTAGGATGATGGTGTGTGTTTTATAACGATTCTTATAAGATACTTTCAGTTACAATGTAGCAGTGTCAAAAAGACTTGGGAGCAGTTTGAAACACACAAGATATAAAACATCCGTCAACGCAGTAGTAGTCCGTGTATAAGGACCGTAACACACACTCTGCTTCCCTTGTTAAAGACGAGGCCTCCAGCTCTGCAGTGGTATTGCACAGACACAGGCCGCTCCTGGAGCCCTTTAAAGTGTCAGGAGCATTAAACCATCAGAAAAATAAAAGCAACATGGCAACCACCACACGGCCTGGCTGCAGAGCACACCGTCTCCAATCCAAGCCGTACAGCTGGTATCTGTATCTCCTATCACAAGGGAGGTTGATTAAAGGCGTTTAGAGGGGAGTTTAGCGCACGTGATGCAACGCAGGCCAACATTAACCACAGTGGATGTCTGTTTAAAGCATCCTGCTGAATTAGGGCACGATGATATTTGCTGTCAGAAAAGAATTTTAAAAGTAATTGTAGGTTTGTGATAGAGAACATGGCCTATGGCTACAAGAGAATGTGTTCCTTCAGCTCACATTTTCTGTTTGTTAAGGTGACATGAGCAAAAGCAGAGATTTGATTTCGAACCTGGTTACAACACACAAATATCTAAGAAGTCTTTAAAACCCTTCAGTTAGTTCAACAGTTGTCTAAGTTTAAAGTTGAATATTTATATATCTAAAAACAAGAAAAACCCTCTCCGATGCACCGTAGCTCCTCCTTTTACTGGATTTTCACCAACTTTCCTCAAATTACCTTCTTTTGCACACACGCACAAACACTTGGTGCGACACAAATCATTTAAAGGGAACAAACGCCCGTGGAAAGCCCAACACGGTGCCTGTCCTGTCTGCAGGCGCAAAAAAAAAAGGCTTGAAAAGCCATCAGCCTCTGAGGATGTTTTTACTGCGTCTTAACTGGCCCGAGCCCCTGCACATAAAACTTCAGAAAAAAAGAACTGTTGAAGGAGGAAGGCTGGGGGTGGAGATTGACACCAGCCACCCCCTCCCGCCTCTTACAGCCCATTCAGATCTGGCATTTGTGGGTTGTTTACCGAGCAGTGTAGACACACAGGCAGTAAACTCTGAAGTCTTAACAGCTTGTGATTGTTTAGAAGGGAAGTGAGAACATCTAACATGGCTTGCGACTTGTTTATGTTGAGCAGACGGAGTTGACGCTGTGTACTGGTTGGATATCAGTCAGGGGGACAATGGCCGCTTCTCCAGACTCGTGTCAGACAGATCAGGCTGCTTTGGGTTTTTTGTTTTGCAGGTAGCGATCTCAAACCTGTGGTTTTAAAACACAAAACAATTTTCTGCTTATTAGCACAGCCCCGGCGATCCATGAAACCGTGGATGGAGAACGTCTCTGTGTCGCAGCTTGTTTTGTTATCAGGTTTCGAGGGTGGGAGCAGATGTGGGCATAGAGAACGAGTCTAGTGATGGCTTGATTTGAACTCTGATGGCCTCCTCTGTGTATTTTCCTCAGCTCGTTCACAAACCGCGTGACTCAAATAGCGAGGATTTTGCACGGACGCTGAAACATCAGATTTATGTCTCCGCTCCGGCTTCAAACGGAGCGCGACCACTTCGACACCTGTGCACCGCTCAGCCCTGCCGGAAAAGGCAAATGTGTTTTCTGAAGCTCTTTACTGCGGTTAATCCCCTCTAAACACACTTCCAGTCACACACCATCACTTTTGGGTCAGTTTCAGGCATTCAGCCTTTCCTTCTGTCCAGTCAACAGGTGGTAAGACAGAGTCTCTGTTAAAACAGCAGAAGAGGAAGAAAAGGAAAACAAACAGCTGCAAAATTTTGAGTATCATTTAAGAAAAGAAAAAGAGCTTTTATTTTACCAGAGTAGTTTGGTTGTTTGTGCGGGTGACACAGGAGGCTCTGTTTGGACTAGAACCCTCTCCCCAGTCCTCTGCTTCCCTTCTCACTCACAATATTGAGTTTCCTCCTCTCTCTGCCACCTTCTCTCATGTCTCTCCCAGCAGGTTTGAAATCAGCTCCCTTAAACTAGGGGGGAAAAAATCTAAAGATTTGTGTTTCAGAAATTTGCAAAGAACCATCAAACCCTTTAAAAGCCCTACAAAAACAAGGTGACCCGGGCACTGCTTGTTGCTGTTGGCATCGGCTCGACGCTGGCTGAAGGTTCTGGAAGTGACGGCACAGCGTAGCGATGTCATCGGGCCAGCGCCGCCAGATTTGAGGCTATGACAAACAAAATCGGGTGTCGTGACTGTGCCAGACTTGAGGTACTGATATTCAATATGCTTTTTTTTCTCTCTCCCTCCCTCCACACCTGCTGTCCATGACCCCCACCCCAGCCTGTGACTGCCACCCTGTGGGTGCTGCGGGCAAGACGTGCAACCAGACCACAGGCCAGTGCCCCTGCAAGGATGGCGTCACTGGCATCACCTGCAACCGCTGCGCCAAAGGTTACCAGCAGAGCCGCTCCCCCGTGGCCCCCTGCATCAGTGAGTCACAAACACACACAGAAAAACATTACAGTCGCTGGATCAAAAGTTGTTGGTGTCAGGACTTTTCTACTCTTGGTGTTCTACTTACTGTAAACAGCACCGTGTGGGCAACAGCATTGGGTTTTTAGTGCCCTATGTCATGCAAGCTATGCGTGCGTGTAGATCATGAAATTTGCCAGTCGCCTGGCTGAGAACAACTTTACAGTACACTGTGTGCCAGGCAAGTACACACATTCTCCAACAAAGCAAACCTACCAGCTAGCGTTGTACCATTTTCCATTGAGCCTCATGCTGCCATGTTGTTTCTCTGACGCGCAGCTCTGCAGCAGATGGCAGATGGAGGAAACCACTGTAGTCATGCATGGCAGCCCCCACTCTGAATGAACGCTACTGAACCAGCCCCAGACAGCAAGAAAGGCTTACTTGAATCGTCCCATCTCAGTAATTCTGTGGCTTTTCGCTTATAGTTCGAGTTGAAGGAAGATGATTTCTCATTCCATTATGAGCTATAAACTATGATAGATAATCCATTCAGTCCTAATCTGTATTTACGTGAATGGACATGTTTGGATCCCTGGCAGTCATAATGACAACCGCATATGCATGTCTGTGGCTTCATGGTGGGAAGACAAGCCCCTTAAGCGCCCAATTAGTATGATGGTTGCAGCCCTCATTTGAATGATCCTTTCATCATCTGTCCATCTTCACAAGACGCGACCTTAAAGGGCACGCGGACACCAAGCTCCTACCAACAGCTGCGCCTGCCTTCACTAAGCTCTGGGCCCTTGTTTGCTTTTGTTGGTGGGGTGTCAGTGATTTCAGAGACACAACTCCCGCTTTTCTCGATTCTGACAACCGCCTACCGTCCTGCTCGCTTGGTTTGAACTTCAGCCTCCCAATGAAAAGCAGATCCTGAGGATGGAGGCAAAGCCAGCGACTGCGGTTAAAGCAGAGAGCCCGTTGTTAGCAGCAGCATTTGTATTAGGAAGTTGAACACAATTACAAGCGAGGTCCTGGATTTCCGCGAGCTTGAGAACAGCCAGCGGGCACAGGGAGGGAGCGCTGCATCTGCCTCAAGATGATCCATCCAGAATTTACCCCGCGCCATCTGTCCACTTGTCTACACCTGCATTACTGTTACACTGCCATGTTGTCCCAGCATCTGTTTTGTGAGGACAACACAAATCTAACGCAGACACTTCTCACCCAGAGGTATCAATCATGAACCCTGTCTTTCCTAACCGGATTACTACATGTACTGAAAGCCAAAATGGGATCATCAGACATACATTTAATTCCTTGACTTACGCAGTCGCAGGATCTTTCAACGTCTTCCTTAAGATGTTGGCGAAACCACCACTTTGGTCTGTGGAATTCATGGTTTGTTTGAGCTCTTCTTTCCTTTCACCACCAATAAGTATCTCTGTCAGTGTTTATCCAGCATGTCTGACTGCGAATCCCTCGTGTGTTCTTGTGTGCATTGTTGACATAAGTGACAATCCAAACTTACAGTGCTACGAGACTGGTGTTTTAGGATTTATTTTCTCCTCATGATTCGCCTAAACTTCGGATTCTGTTGTGGGTGTATTCCTGTAATCATAAATGTCTCTGGAATTAGTTTTATTAAATTCAGACACGCATCGGTTCTTTGACTGCTCATGCGCTGTTAGCAGCCACAGAGCCAGATCATTTAGACCATACTTGAAAGGTAAGAATGTGCGTTTAACCAGCGAGATGACTGTGTTTCTGGTGTGCTTTGCAGAAATCCCAGTGGTCAGCCCCACAGCTGTGGTGAGCAGCACAGAGGAACCAGCAGGTCAGTGCACGCTCTTTGCACCTCGCCCCATAAGCACCAATGCTTTACGAGAGGAAAAAAAAACCCTTTTTTTTTTTTTTTTTTTG
>BJFM01003387.1:56394-75752 GCA_016586285.1 Arothron firmamentum | reverse complement strand
ACACACACACACACACACACACACACACACACACACACACACACACACACACACACACACACACACACACACACACACACACACACAATAGCACAAGTAATGATCTAATGAAAGCCATGCAGATGTAAAACTGCATGAAAGTCTCGCACAAATGCAGAGCCTACAGAGTCACACAGTAATGATCAGCACATGAAACCACACACTGACTTACAATAAAAAAAGCAAGCTACAGTCTTTAATATTGGTCTGTCGGTAAAACACTCACATACACACAGAGACATAAATTCATCCCCTCACACACCTCTGCAAGCATCCACATCCACACCTCGACTCATTTTTTCATCCTGTCTTGAGGTTATTGGAAGTTACCATCTGCTCTTTCTTTCGCCTTTTTATTCCTTTCCTCTCCTTTCTCTGGCTAATAAAACCTCCAACACTCTGATATATGGCCAAGCCTCCTGGACATTTTTATGAGCTCCTCGTTCTCCCGTTTCTTCCCTTCTTCCATTGCTCCATCCGTCCCTCCAAAATGAGCAGTGTATCACTTCACTCTGGTGCAGCTCAGAAAGTGTAATTCCTCTCTCTCTCATGGCCATTTTCACATCCTAATTGGAGTGTTTCATGTCCAGCAACTTTATTTGATTTGGGAAGCAACACGACTGAATGGTTTCCCCTCTGAAGGCCTGACCGCGGATACCAAACCTGTTAGTAGCATGTGGTTTTTCAGTTTCATGCTCTGACATTCTAAGTGAGCAGAATGGTCAGTTTCTCAGAACTTCTCTGATCTGTGTTGGAAAATGTTCATATTTGTAACTTTTAAGCTGTTCCCATAGTTTTGTGATTGGAGTAAATGGATCCAAATGTGTATGGTTTATAAAATCCAGTGGCATCACGTCATGTGCGGCAATGATCAACAGTGCCTGTTTCATTTAGCTCACCGTTATTTCACTTTCCCAGTGAACTTTCCTTACCTCTACACCACTCTAAACACTCTTCGTAGTGCCATTTGGGTTTTTTTTCCCCTGTTCAGACTTGAGTGAAAAAGCAATATTTTTTTTCGAATTAACATACGGTATCCACCATCACAAACTAAAGTTATAGGTATAGTTCAGCATGATCAGCACAACACGCAGTAATTGTGATTAATCATTAGCAGATGCTAAGGTCACATGTTAGGATGGTCTAAGATCACTCCCACCTTGAATACACACACACACACACACACACATGTATATATATATACATATATACATATATATATATATATATATATACATATATAAAATTTCATTCACTAGCAACCTATAGCAGTAAGTTGAGAGGATTCATGTTCAGACAATACTGTTTAAAAGCAGTCACAGTCTTCTTTCTATCCAGTTTACCCCTGCTTTTAGCTAATGGAAAACATGTTTTTATGATTACATATATAACCCAGCTTTAAACGATGAGATGACAAAACATATTTTTCCAACCCCCAAGAAATGAACAATTGGAAGTTGTTAGTTGCGCATGCAGTGTTCGACTTATTCCAACTCAGATGTCTGTAAATGGAAAGTGTCATTTCGAGAAAAAAACAAATTTTTGTTGCAGGTAAACCTTTGGACCTACAGAAATGGGAGAGTTGCATCCAAAAGAGATTCCAAAAATCAGATTTAGGTCCGCTTTTGTTCTTTCATGCCTCTTCTAGACACTGACAGCTCTACCTATACTTGGGCAGTAGAGGTCATCTGTCCAACGTGTGGTCTCAGTCATCACACTGGCAGCCAAGGTCTATTCAAATGCATCCAACCATGAACTGCTTCCACCACGCTCTGTTTTTCTTCAACATCCCTGAAAACATGTCAAACCGAACACTTTTTTTCTCCTCCGGTATGTTTCATCTGCTTCCCTCCCACCAGCCGCTGCAGCCATCAGATGTGTGATTTAGTCTTTGTTGTGCTTTAGCTATCCAGACCAGGCTCAACAGCGTCCAACCGCCGGCATTTTCCTCTCTGTTCTTTCACAACATAAAACCGTGTTAAGTCGCACAGACTTTGCGTAACAGATGTGCTTCCCCCCATAACGCACTGTGATACGGTGTGAAATTGTCTTAAAATGTAACCTCGGCAATTTGGAGTGTGTAAGTGTCCCTTTATGCGTGGAATATGAGTGTCAGCAGAAAGAGCTGTGGAGTTGTCAGCTGTTTAACTGAAGGGTTTTTACCTGTTTCTGCAGACTGCGAGTCCTACTGTAAACCAGTCAAAGGAAATCTGAAGATCAACATGAAGAAATACTGCAAGAAGGATTATGGTAAGACAGCCGATTAAACAACAGTATTTCTAAGTGTTCTGCATGTGATGTATTAACCCGAGCATATTTTGTGATGTGTCCATAGCGGTTCAAGTGAATGTCCTGGATA
This sequence comes from Arothron firmamentum, assembly GCA_016586285.1. NCBI lineage: Eukaryota > Metazoa > Chordata > Actinopteri > Tetraodontiformes > Tetraodontidae > Arothron > Arothron firmamentum. The sequence goes on along the minus strand of BJFM01003387.1, from coordinate 73,354 downwards.
TGGAGACAATCGGAGACTGGGCCAAGTTCTCAGTAAACGTGGTTTCGGTGTACAAGAGCCGTGGCGAGCCCTTGAAGCGAGGCGACAACGTCCTTTGGGTTCACATGAAGGACCTTGCCTGCAAGTGCCCCAAGATCCAGATGAGCAAACGATTCTTGGTGATGGGAGGCAGCGACAGTGGGACCGCCGCGGGTCCAGGATCTGGGCCCAGTCCTGGAGCCCCCAGTCCAGGAGCAGAGAGAGTGGGCCTAATGGCTGATAAGAACAGCCTGGTGATCCAGTGGAGGGACGTTTGGACAAGACGCCTGAGGAAGTTCCAGCGCAAAGAGAAGAAGGGGAAGTGCAACAAAGTGTGATGGAATAGGCAGCGTCCATCCCTACCTCTCCCTGGATCACCCTCCCCATGAGCCCAGTGATCACCAAAATCTCTACCCATCACAGGAACACTGCACATTAGAAAAACTGCATGTACCCTACCTGTTTGAAGGACTGTGATTTGTGTAAATTGTATAATTATTTTCCTTTTTTCCAGTTTTGTCCAGTTGTCTTTTTTGTCCGATTGGTTTGCCTTAAAAAGGGACCATTAAAAAGGGTATGAAGTGTACACTAAAGGAGACGCCATTCCCTCCTTTTGACGACGACAGCGGAAATGTCCACCCTGAAAAGACGACCTTCACCCGCACCCCCATCCCTCCTTTGATACTGTCATGACTGAGTCATTCTTGCCCCTCAGTCTGAGTCAAAAGTGCTCACACTTCACAGACCTCTTCCAGGATGTTTTCTTTGATGACTGACTGATCTTCCTCGGCTCAATGTTCCGGAAACAAACTGAAAGCGTCTGAATACAAAGGGTCTGCCTGCTCCTGGCCTCTGCAGCATCTTCAACAGGCTGTAATCGTGACACTCTCGTCCTGTGAGGACTCAAGGGCTCCCGTTACAGGGACACTTTCCACAGAAAACCTCAGTCTCGCTACCACTGCTGCTGCCACCAGACGGCCCTCGCAGACTAAACTGTTCAATGTAGGCTGTTATATCTGCAAGTATTTGATAGTAGAGTTTATATCCTTCGTATTATCTCATCCCTTCATATCCCAGCTAAATATCCATTCTTTAGATGTGTCTTCTGGTTGCATTTTAGGCGGAGTAAACCTTTTAGCATGCATGAGTCACATCCCAGGGCTCCAGGGACGGTGCATCCTCTCATGAGTGGTTTCCAAAGTCATGCATCACCATCATGACTCAATACTTGTCACTTTGTCAGGAAGAACAATTTTCCAGCATGGGCAAATGGCTGGAATTTCAGAAAGCGTTCTGATATTTCCACGGAGGCTTTTATAATGTTTTTCTTCACAGATTGGTGTCCTGCTTGGTGTTGTCCATCTAGACGTTATGCTGTGTGACCTGTGTCATCATTTGTATTTATGTGCGCGAACCTTGTGCTGATATGTGCGTTGACTGGCAGGCTTTTGTTTGCCAACATAAGAAGTAGAATTGAGAGTTCCTTTTCATGCAGTAAATCGAAAACAACGTTGGATAAATACCACGTTCATGTGTGTCTCGAGCGTATTTTGACGAAATGAATGATGCTGGAAGGTTTTCAGTGCTCACTGATTGTATTATAACACAAGAAGCTCACGTTTCAGTCCTCGTGTGCTTTGTTTTGTTTGCATGTTTGTGGTTTTTGCTGGTCCATCAAAATGCTAATGTGAGCAAAGACTTAAACCAGTACGAGCATTGAATTCCAAAGGAAAACTGCCCAAGTCATCTGCTTGCCCACCATAACACACTCCCTGTCATCCTTTGCCAAATAAGCATAGTCAGTTTTTAAATTCAATTAAGGGACGATGGAAGTCAGGACCAGTGAAAACCACTGAGGCCCATCTGGTTGCTGTCCAGCTTTTTATCTGCCTTTTGCTTTTATTTCATTTTATAAAGCACATTTCCACTTATTTTTAAAAAAGAGGAAAGGATAAACACAGATTTGAGGGGCACTTGGAGCCAGTGTAGCAGCCTGTGTGTGTGTGTGTGTGTGTGTGTGTGTGTGTGTGTGTGTGTGTGTGTGTGTGTGTGTGTGTGTGTGTGTGTGTGTGTGTGTGTGTGTGTGTGTGTGTGCACGTGCTGAGAGCGAGTGACCACATTCTTCTGACTGTGGTGGTTTGTTTGGTTTGTCATCCTTTCAAAAGTGTCTCTCCTCCACTCTCTTCTACATGTCAGCCACCATCCCTCTCAAAGGCTCGTTTTCAGCTCTTTCACATGTCCTGGACTCATTGTTTTAGATCAGTGACAGCACAAAACCAGGCTGCCAAAATAAAGCCTGTGCTGCACCGCGCTGCATCTGAGAATGTATATCAAACTGTGAAGAACACGCTCACACAGGTGCAGGTTCGGAATGCACATCTTACGCTAATATTTTTGTCTCGTGAAGACATTTTCCTTTTCTGAAAAATGACCCATAACCAAATTTTTTTGAAAGGACTGAGGTGCAAACCAGGAAAATGCAGAACCAAGCTGGTATTAGTCATTCACGGTGGTCTGTGTGACAGGTGGTGTTGGAACCGCACCAGCCTCCTCACGCTGGTATGCGTGTATGGCGTGACATGATGTGATTGATGGTCAAATTACATGCCCACAAGGCCTCTCTGGCACTTAGCTCCTTAAGCACCCAGCACCATACTGCTCTTAAATCTGGATTTTCGATTTGCGAACCTAAAGTCCTGAACGGAATCCTTGCTTTTTTCGAGCACGCTGGCTCACTGCTTCCTCCTGTGAAGCGCCCACCCTGAACGTCAGAATAGAGATAAGAAGTAAGAGCGAGCCAGATGTTGTTCGGAGGGTGGAAGTACAGTCTCATGAAAGCTATTTAGCGAGCGTCATACAGAGAGCCGTCCTGTTGTTTTCCTTTAACAAGCCTGGACAGCTTGGCAGTGGAACTAAGGCCATAACTGGTGTGCTTTGTTCTCCCCTTAACGGCATTTATTGCATTCACAGGTGTGTGTGTGTGTGTGTGTGTGTGTGTGTGTGTGTGTGTGTGTGTGTGTGTGTGTGTGTGTGTGTGTGTGTGTGTGTGTGTGTGTGTGTGTGCCCCCAACCTGAGTCGACCATTGATATGCACATGTAGGCAAAGACAGACTTTTTGGATGACAAATCTTTTCAGTTTTGACACTTTTTACTGTTTGAACATTGTATGATGAAGAATTTCATTTTCCACGCTTGCCTCCCATGCTTCTTCTGTTTCACGTCCAGCTCACCTTGTTTCATAAGTCTTCACACATTTTTATAACGGTGTAAATACGGACTGAACACGCCTCTCGCCATTTGTGTTGTCGTTTGTAAAAATGTCACTTTGCCGTGGATGACTCACGTGTATGGATGTTCAAACCAGATGATGTTATATGGATGTAGAAACCAGAAACATATGCTTTTGTGATCACGACCAGAAAGATGTGGTTCAGATGCTACGCAGAATGTATTCCTTCCCAGGTTTTCTGTCGTTTCCAGGCAACAGCCACCCATTTGCCTTTGCAGAGTAAAAATGAGACACGGGTTGTTCGGACCCGCTGCTTCTCCCGCAGAGGCACAGACAGTAACCAACATGATGACCCGACACTTTCTTTTTTCTAATGTCGTGGGAATAATGCTTTAATCTCTAAAAAAATGACAAGCAAACCTTCTTGGGCAACAAATGGATTCATCCCTCGCTTCACTCCTGCTCCTCACTTTATTATATCAAAGTCTTCCTTGTACATTTTCCTCTGAGGCAATGAACCACTGACTTTTTAATCTAAATGATGAAAAATAAATAAATTATTAGTTAATGAGCCACGTGTTGATTGTCTCTTTAATTTCAGTCGTGAGCTGGTTTGCATGTTTCCACCTTGGAAAGTCTGTGTGTGGACGCGGGTCGCGGCTCTGGTGTGTTTCCACCCTCAGGGCTAGACTGAGGGAGACTGTCCGCCAGTGTGGTTTCACTCCTCTCTGAACAGAGCTAAAGCTCTGTAAATAAACACTGAGACACACACACTTTAAAATGGAGCTCACCTCGGAGGAAACCCAACTCCCCAAAGCAGGAAACTCCTCTGTTTCTCCCGCCGTCTCCCTCACCTACAATCGCCTCAGCTCTCCACCCTCTAACCAAACAGGCCGGCTCCATCCGTCCTGCTGAAGCAACATCACCAGCTGATCATTTCTCTTCACTCTAGATTACCCTGTTTCGTCTTTTTTTGTTGTTGTTGCTGTTGTTGTCGATAAGCCAGCGCACGTGCATCACGCACACCAGCTGCAGATGCTCTGCACCCGTTAACCGATGAAGATGGTCACTTTATGTTGGCTACATTTTTTGGTCCATAGGAAAACCTGAGCTGGGTTCAGGCTCTGGGTTTAGGCGCTATGTAAATAAATAAATAAAAATAAACTAAATTAACCTCTACTGCAGCATGCCACCCAAATGATAGGCAGCCAGTTTTGTTGTATCTATGTATGTTGTTTGTATTTTAAAAAAAATAAATAAATAAATAAAAGGCGATATGAATGCTTGTTTCCCACAAAAATGAATTATTGGACTGATGTGAAACCATATGTTTAAGCACACGTTTGCATATTTAGATACTGAGTGCATGTTGCCATGTTAACCTCCACCTACAGGCCTCTGAATATCACAGGATCATTACTGTGGAATTTTGACCATGTTTGTAGATTAAATTGAGCTCTTGAGAGACATGCTGGTGAATTGAAAAGCAGGTCTGGTTAAGTGCTGATCATTCTCATGCCCTCACACTCACACATGTCCAGAAAACTACATCATCACCGTTAAACGGGGAGGGGGGCAATCAAGCTTTCATAAGCTGCCAAAGCGGCTTCATTGACCTTAAATGGATCCCCATTATCGTCGTGCTTTAAAGCTCAACAACACTATTTTTCAGTATAGGGCCTGCGTGTGTGTCTGTTTCTTACATTTTCTATTTTTCTTGAATGCATTTTTTTTTTTTTTGCTTTTCACCACTTTCACAGCTCTACATTCTAATAAAGACATATTCCCCTTTCTTATTTCTTTCTTTCTTTTCTTGCTCCCTATGGAGGCAGCAAAGGCATGTGCTAATATCTGAGCGTGTCTGCGAACACTCATGCAGGCTTGTATGCGAGTGTGTGCGGGTCACCAACTGCTAACCTCCCCACCCACCACCTCTCTGAAAAACCACAAAAAATGTGGCGAGAAATCTGTGTGGACCCAGAGCATAAATATTCAGAGGTGAAGGTCTGATCCTCTCGTTCTCCCTCTCTCCTCAATCCACGTCTTTCGCTGAGTGAAACCAGCTGTCGTCTGAAGACGCACCACCCTCTGGAACTGACAGCGTGCATGACAATGACCACACCTCTGCTTGTACATTTGTCATCCTTCAATCTCTCCAGCTTTCCGTCTTTTTAATTTTCCACTGGAAAAAATAAAAAAGAAAGCTTTCATCCTTCTGAGGAAAATACCTTCTCTCACTTTCAAACATGCACAAAAATGGGCTAATCACATCCACGACTCTCAGTTTTCCAGACACAAACACACGAGGTCCAGAACTGGAGCACTGTTGTTGCACAAAACTGAGATTCTGTGTTTCTTTGTTTGTCTTTTTAACTCGAGAATCCAACTTTATTGGGCCAGTGAGTGATTGAAAATGATTCAGGAATCAGGAGTAATTTAAAACCAGTGTGGTCTCTAATAGGAGCATTGTACAGCCTAAGCCTGGTCCTAATCCACCCTGCAGTTCTGTGTTTGATTGGGTTCTGTTGAAAATGGGGATGAGTCCGACTCTTCAAAGCCCGTAACATAGGAGGAATGTGTGTGTGTGTGTGTGTGTGTGTGTGTGTGTGTGTGTGTGTGTGTGTGTGTGTGTGTGTGTGTGTGTGTGTGTGCGTCTGTCTGTCTGTGTCTCCATCCATGCGTTAAGATCACAAAAAAGTAACAAAAAAAGTAACAAAAAAATAAATGAATCCTATACACATTTATTAATTGATAATTAATAATCTATAATTTTAACATTATATTCTTTTTCTATAATCATTAAAAATCCCAATGTATTGTAACAAATTGCAATGATGCATAAAACTCCCTTTAATTGTGGTGATGCGTTTGGCTGTGAATGCATGATTTTATGGTTTTGGGACAACCTTTCGATTCTGAAATCAGACACTGTTGTTGGATGTGACGTGACTGAGGTCCTAGCTATAAGTTTGGAAGCGTAAAAGCCTATTCTCAATCTCCTCTGTGTTTAGTTGGGCTGGATCATATACGTTTGGTTTTGACACCAGGGACCAATGAATCATTTATTCAAAGCATGGAAAGTGCAATATAACCAGCCACATAGCAGCCTTTGGTGATTCAGATGAAAATTGTTATATTTGAAAAAGCATTATTAAGTCATATTTTATAATTGATGACAAGGTGATTGGTAAAAATGTGCCATAGAATGAATTGGCCTGCAGCTGCACTCTCATTTCAGCCAGACATATGAAAAAATATGCATAATTCAGTGGTGTTCCCGGGACAGGCTGTGTTTAAGCAAATCTGACTCATTTTCTGGAATACATATAGTTTTTTTCTTCACATGATGTGCTCAGAAGAGAATTGATTCTTGGATAAGCACTAGGTTGAAAAGCTTCTAAAATAAGTATACAATTAGCCGCCAACATTCTTTCCTTCGCCTTTCCATGACGTGGAGTCTCCAGTTGCTGAAAACTTAAAAGGAAAAAGTTGTTGGTATGAATATTCCTCCTTCCTCTGGGCACTGGACTTTCTTTCTGTTTGACACCTCAGGCTAGACTGTAATCTTGTACCACTTCAGGGCCCATCTGTTGGCATTTAGCACCAGCTTTCCCTCCTCTGCACTGATCTCCGGTCCCCATGAACTGCCCTAATTTGTCTGCCAAAGCCCGCTCTGATTGCAACCATGTGATGTGATGTGAAAGGTGAGGGATGCCTCCTGTCTCTGAGGACGGCCGAAGGCAGACAAGGCTGAAGAGGAAAGTTGTTAAAGGATGACACAGACGCCATGTTCTTTCTTGCTTCTCTGCGTAAGACAATGACGGATCGAAACTGTGAAGCTCCACCGTCGGCCAGGAACGTTTCAGGGGCGATCTTGGTTTTGTTTCAGTGAGGTGTGCCCGCATAGCGATTGGCAGCGGTTTGGAGTGTTTTAACCTGCTCTGTTAGGCCATATTTATGAACATCTGTGTGCTGACCATAACGTCAGCGTACTTTCACTGCTAAATTTATAACACTGACATGATTTATTGCTTCTGTACTCGGCAGGTCTTAAATCTATCTGACTACCTGAATACAGAACCACAAATGCTTCCACAGTTTCTGTCAATCAGAATCTGTGATCAGATCCACGTTTGACAGTTTATTGATTGATTTAACCATGATTGCTGAGATGAACAGATGGGCTCCTCTTAAGGTCCTCCCACACACCCAGCCGTTCCTGGTGTGACTCAACCACAGCAGCTCACTGGGATGTCAGAAGCACATCAGGAACACTGTCACAGACCAGTTGCAACAAGTGAAGGAACCGATTTCACCAACCTTGCCTAAATCAGAAATGAATGAAGAAATAATTCAAGAGCAAGGACTTCACTGACTTCATTTACTTTTGTCATTCTATAAGCAAAGAATGGACATAGTGGACAGTAGGTGAGTTGGACAAGAAGCATTCTTCCCCTCCATCCACAGGGGAGGTTCTGGACAACCAAGGCTTTGTGCCCGCCAGGGAAAGCAGGTATAAAGCTCTTGGTTAAACAACGCAGACACCTGTGAAAATATGGGCAACACAGCACATATTAATCCAAATAAACCGGCTTTGGGATCATATGAGGCCATGCGCCGATGACAGATGCCACTCGGCAGTCACACCACAGACCTATAAAACACCTTGCTGACTTGGTGGTAAAAGCAAGTGTTGTGTCTGTGTAATAATCTGAGTGCCAAACTGAGGCTGAAAAGGTTAACCAAAGCAATTGCGTCCAATAGGAAATTCCTCAGCAGGTGAAAACCACATCTAACCAGGGACTGAGGCTGCATTCAGTTATTCTTAATAAAAGCAAAAGCAGGCCATAAAAGGTCAAAAGGGCGGCGTTGCCTTCACTTCACTTGCCGAAAGCCATCTTGACAGGAGCCATTTCCGTTATTTTTTTGTTGTTTATTTAACTCTCCTCACCAGAACAAGTTTGGCAAACTGTTGTAAAGCACTCCATCGGTGCATAGAAGAAAGAAGACGTTTTATGATATTAACAGGTCATGCAGGCAGAATAAAAAGTGTAGCATTTGGTTATAAGTAAGGACACAAGCAAACAAAACAGATGAAATGTCTTAACATACATTTATATGACACGGAAACTTTTTCACTCTCAGTACTTGCAAAAAAACAGGTGTGATGACAGGGTATTAGATGGAGCACTGAGGGGAGGGATCTCTCTCTCACACACAAACACATACACACACACACACACACACACAAACATGACATGCAGGTGTGTAAATCTCCACACAACACAAGAGCAATGATACTTGCAGATATGGGGACTGTCAGTTAGGAGCAACAGAAAGGCTCTTTTAGCAGCGCTCCACCTGAATGTGCACCTGTCCAGGCTATCCCAGAAATATGAGACCTGGGCAGGGAAACCCCCGTGAAAGTGACAGAGCCAGATGTGCAACTTTCTGCTTTTTCAAAAGACTTTAATATGTTTTATGGCTGCTAAAGGAGGGCATCTCAGAGGCTATGGGACATTGGTAATACATTGATAATCCTCCAGTCTCCTGGAAACAGCGTGCTGTCTCACATGACCTCAAAGGACCAAACGCACATTCCCTCAAGTTTTAAAATAATAACAGCACTAATGTTTGCAAGTGTTTTGATAGCCTGTTGACACAGGCATGGCAATTTACAGGCAGATGAAGCAGCTTTGTGAATAATGAAAAACACATCAGACATGAATGCAGCATCTTGAAGACGCGCTGAACTCCTCAACCCAACTAGATCCCATCTGCTGCAGCAAAAGCAACCCACAAATGGCAGTTATCTGTGCAGCTCATGCTCCCTGGCCTCCCCGGGCAAAGCGCAGGAATATGTGTGCCAGGCTGCTGGCAGTGTAACGATTATTACTTCAAGGCTGAGGTAAGGAGGGTTAGTGGTGCCAGCCGGGTGTTACCAGTCAAAAAGTATGTATAATAACAACCAGGTGAGAGGGCTCTGTAAGTTCACTGGAATAATACAGACTCCCAACACTGGCTGATTACAAAAGGAACATTTACGAGCTTAAAGACATTAAAAACAGACAGAAAATTGATTTATGATCGCCTTTTCTTATCATGTCAAGGTGCTGATTACGCAGTAATAAAGTGATGCGATGACATGACAAGCTCGTGTGTTTTTGCGGTCAAAAAAGATCTTTTATTTTGTAGCAGACACACCGTCCACTAGTCTAGCCTTGTCTTAGCCTCCCACCATTGCTATTCCCGCCTTCTTTATCTTTCAGCAAATCAGATTACTCAGTCATTCAGTTAAGGCTGACAGTCAGTGGGAGTCAATTACAAGATAGCATTTGAAAAGTCCCTGAAGACCTGTTGCTTTGTGGTGTGAACAGCAGTGTCTGGTTACACATCTTAAGCAAGCTGCCATTCCAAGGTGTTGAGCTACATTAGGGCCGACACCACGCCTACAACGACCAGTGTGGCTGCGGCTTTTCAGCATTGTTCAGCGACTCTCTCTGGAGTCTCTGAGCAAGGAAATCAATCCTTGACTTGTAACTGTTGGTGTTGTACAGATTCAGTTACTGATGTGTGATTTTTGTGTTCTATGAGAGCGAGATTACGAGGAAGAATAAATGATTCAAGCACTTATTTCGAAACCTAAGGTTTTTATTTTTCTGTGCTATCTCTGCATGCTTGCTACTTCATTATCTGGAATGTTTTGATTACTAAAGGGAATAAGTAAATTATTTCATTTCTCTTGTTCTTTTCTTAAATGCCAACATCTGGTTGAGATTAAGGGGCCATCTGGACATCCCCACCGCATACCCCAGCGACCTACCCACCCACCAAACGATGGAAAGTTACACTTGTGTGCAGGCCTCAATTTGCAGCATTTTCAGTGAAATTTGGGTTGAGACAAATAGTGAATTTACACAAATTGATTATATTTCTTTTATAGAAAGTAGGATTCTGTCTTGGTGTTTTGACTAAATGTGTGTATCCTTGATCTTGTCATTCTGAATATCAGACAGCAGCGTCATGACGATTACGTGAGACTGTAGTTTAAAGTGGATTAGTTCAGTGGCAAAAACACCAGGATCCAGACACACACATACATAATGGAAAACAGAAGAGCCAGTCAATTAATATGGTCCTTAAAGGCAAATAAAAGTTTCTCCATCCCAGAGACGGAATGTTGTTTTGTTGCCAAGAGTGACCAAAACTCCATTTTGACACATCTCCTGCCGGACTGTTCCTATATATTCACAATACTTCTTCTTCTGAATTTGAGTAGGTATGCAGACGTGACACCAGGCTGGTCTCATTAAATGCATCCTCAGGCCCTTGAAGATCCTTCAGAGAGCACACCTGAGCTGACTCATAAAGCTTCCAGGCAGCCTGTGCAGCTGTCTGCCTGTCTTACAAGCAGCTTGTGATTGTTGGCTTCTTGTTCCTCCCTCACCTCTCCCAGTTTCACCTGGTCATGCGCTCTCAACTTTGCGAGTGTCTGACCTCTTCATTGACTTCATTTCCTTCCAGATTATAATCCTGTGTGGTATATTTGGGATATTTGTTGCACGAGTTCTTCTCAGGTTCAGTCCCTCTGATCTTTTACCACCACACACACCTGCACACTCACTTAAATACCTGTTGTGGTTGCAAACCCATCATTCACTTTCACCCCAAAGGTTTTTCTTACTGTCGTGGCATAAGTGCATGTTTGTGCACAGTTCTCAAAGAACCCTTGCTTGTATAAGCGTGCACAAACACAAAGTTATGCACAGGGAAATACAAACAGCACATCCATCCAGTACACATCCAATTGCATGGCCAGCAGTGTAGAAGGTGAGCTTTTTCCCAAAGGGACCTCTGCCAGTTTTCTTTTCATTACTCTACCGAGGAGGTAAACCCCCACTATCACAATAAGCTTTATTTTTATCGACAGGTCCAGACGGAAGCGGCATTCCAGGGCATTAGGCTCAATTTCATATGGCCTCCAGTGTTTTTAGGGAATACCGTTCTCCCACAATTGCCCCATGCCCCCCACTTTATTTTCCTTTTTGGGGGGGGGGTATATGGAATATGCTACTCACCCAATATCAAATCTCCGCTGGTACTATACATTGTTATTTCAAAAGGAGTGTATAGATTAATTTAATTTGTTTGTTTTACATTGTGGCCATTACTATGCACTCATTGTGGCTCCACTCATCATCCTGGATTCCATTTAAACTTGCCAAGAGTTACATATGAACTAAACCTGCTGGGAATATGATGATGATGATGGTGATGATGATGATGAAGATGATGGTGATGATGAAAGTCAGGGGGAAGTCATAAAATGTAGTCTGATAGCCCAAATGGCACCGCGATAGATAAGTACAGCTATGATATTCACAATTATTCACATGTTGTGCTAGTATATAGAAGGTACTTTACTGTCATTTTATGGTTATAGTTATAGTTATGGTTCGAAGTCTACGTGATTTGAAGAGTTCAAAGAGAACAATATATACTGTCCAGTAAACATGAAAAACAGGACTTCCGTAAATGCCTAATTTTTGCCCCAGAAATCCTAATTTTTGCTGAAGGATTCATTGAAGGTTATAGACTGTGGATAAACACATTTGTACTCTCCTTAGATGTAGATTTTATCCCAACAGATATAAACCGTGTTTATTTTATTGTTTTTGTGTCAGCTCAACAAATGAAGTCACATTCTGTTTCAATTAAAAGTGATCTTGAGCCCCCCTCCACCAATTATCAAATGACACTGTTGTTTTTTGCAGAATAATTTGTAATTCTAACCATAACCACAAGAAACATTAGCATTACTGAAAGAGGTTAATCTGCAGCCTGTGGAAGCTGTTCAAACCACAAGCATTAGGTTCAGCATGCGCAGGCATTTTCAAAACATTTAATCCTGCAAATAAATCCAAAAGCGGAGCTGCAATTTTAATTCTAGTGCCTTATTTGGTCTTTGTTAGGATTAAAGCTTCTACCTGCATTGTATTAAAGTAAACTGTTTGCAACAGCATGCATTAGCATGAGGTTACTAGTGTTTTATCAGCCAAGCTTTGTAGTAGGAGAGTGAGTGGATGCTTTGGATGAGATGAGATGGATATTAAGCCTGTGTTTATATGGAACAGCCCACCTGTAATTATCTGGGGATTACCCCGCTCATATGAGCAGGAATTTCAGTGTCCAAAAGGTCTTCCTGCTGCCCCCACTTTTGACTCACAGCATGGAACCAACTAATCAAAGTCTGAATTCATTCATCCAACTTGTATTTCTAAAGTTATATAATGAATTAGACACCAGCCTACACCTGTCAGCTGTCTCATCTTCAAGATGGTGGTCAGCCAAAGTACAAGTGGCTGGCATGTTCCACCCACCTGCTCTGACGTTATGGATGTTTCTCAAATTTGTGCCCGCAGCTGGAAAATATGTTCTTCTTATTGGACCGTTTGGCTTCCTCACCATCTGGAATGTCCAGCTCTCTGGAACAGTCTCCCTCTTGCCCATTCTAATATTAGTGCCGTGGCTCTGTTGAAAGCATTGAACAAGTCAGGGTGTTTTCCAGGCCTGAACCCTGCAGACTGAGGTACCCCTCCTAATCCACATATTGTTAACGGGAACAAGGAAAAGGAAAGAACTGTAAAATCAGGCAGGAATTCTGTTTATGGGGCGCCAGAGCCCAGCTGCTCACTGGAACTGCCGATGAAAGGCTGTCACTGCTGAAACTAGTGGCGTTTACCAGATGGTTGATGTAGCTCAATGTACAGAACATACGGCAAAATACGCAGTGCTGCGTGCATCGCTGCCACATGCAGAGTGCCAACTGAAGGCCCCCCCGAGTCACAACGAGAGCTCAAGTGGGAGGGCGAAACTCTTGGAGTACTCAGCCTGGGGAATGAAAGAATGACCAAAAAACAAGTCAACTAAGTGACTTGTGTAGCGTTGCCAAGCATAGTCACACCCATACTAAACATCAAACGAGTCCCACCACTGGTTGGTGTCCAAATGTGACCCAAAAAAGAAAAAAAGAACTTCGACTGAGTGACTGGGGAGAAGTAAACAAGTGAAGTGAAAAGCCTGTTGATTTGATTGATTTGATTTCATCAAAAATCAAAACAAACATAATAAAAAATGAATGTGAGATGAATAAACACAGTTTTTTGGATCCAGTTTAATGTGTCCCTTCTCTGGTGTCCGGAGAACATATAATTGCTTTTACTGATAATTGAAAGCATAACTATTGGTTTTCAAATATTGATTTTAACTTACATTAAATTAACAGAAGCAGTAGTAACAGCAGCAACAACAACAACAAAAAAAACTCCATATAAGTCAAACTTCTATGGACCAGCTGGCCTGTGACTAAAGGGCTTATTAAAACCATACAGGGAAGGAGCAGCAGCCATCATTCTTTGGGTCAATATTGTTGCATTGGCAGCAGATAAAGTTCTAGCAGGTGCTGAAATTCCGGCCCAGCTTTTTCCCTCTCCTCCATCATTCCCCAGCCTTTTCTCACACTTGCTCCCTCTCTTCCCTCAAACTGCTGCGTGTTTAATTGCAGATATAAAAATGGCCAAATGCTGCCCTTTGATGAAGAGGGACATTCCTGGCGTTGCTCAGATGTCTGTGCTGCCTTGCGGTAACCCAACTCTGGTTGAAAGCATTTTCCCGAGGTAAGAAGTTGTGTGTGTTCGGACCAAAGGTGGACGGGGACACCTGCAGCTCAGGCACTGTGGTGACTACAGATCAGTCCTGGATGTGATTCAATGCCAACAACACACACACACACACACACACACACACACACACACACACACACACACACACACACACACACACACACACACACACACACACTCATGTGCAGATGAATTCACACCGAAAAATGATCCGACTCTGCCTCAAGGACTTCTCAGCTTCATTTGGCGGTATGTGTAAAAGAGAGGAAGATGGACAGCTGTTCCGATAAAAACCTGTCTTCAATTTGTCTCATTCATTCAAACGGCCTAATTGTGGTCAATCATGTGTGCCAGTGGTGCAGAAAAGCGCAGGGTATCTGTTTACAGGGGGTGGGGGGGGGGCTGGCCACTCCGTAAGAGAACAATTACAAAGTCTAATTTTTATCTAACCCTCAAAGCAAGCAACTTATTTGATCAAAACAGAAACTCACGATGCACTAATGGGAGACAGGAGACAGCTGACATGAGAAGGCGAAGCTAAACCACCTTGATGGTGGTAGGCTCCATTTTAACATATCAGGTCGTTTGAGATCAGTAATTTGATGCAGCTGATGAGCTCTGCCTGTGTTTGGCTTCACTTTAGTACAGAGGAGGAGGAAGAGGCAACATGTCTTCCATTTGAAATCATGGGCCGTTTCTGAATGTCAGCTACAACTTATGTAATTGTGTCTGAGCAATGCCTTATTTTTTCACTTCCTAATCTAAGTCAGTACCACCGGGCTCTGTTTAAAGTCACTGTATCATTTGATCAGACACAGAACTTTATGACAGAGCTGAGCTGCCAGGATTCCATGCTTTGGCTGCATGGTGGGGTCTGCTGAGACAAAACAGTTTCAGGTACTGTGAAACTCAATTCCTCCAGTGGCGCCATCGACTGTCACTCTTGGTCAGTAGATGATTGACTCCCACCACGCTTCTTTCCTCAAACATCGCATTCCTAATGCAAACAAACACACACACATCGGCCGTGAGCACAACCATGACAGGCAGTGAATGACAACCAAGCATGGGAGCGAGCCTCGAGGTGGGTGAGGAGGGTGGAGGGCACGGGGTGTGAGTTTCTCGGAGCCGGAGCTGGGGCAGCTCGGGTCAACCAGGACGCACGGTTGCACCGGCAGGAATTTGTATTAAGTTCATCTCCTCCTGCAAAATT
Source organism: Arothron firmamentum (assembly GCA_016586285.1). NCBI lineage: Eukaryota > Metazoa > Chordata > Actinopteri > Tetraodontiformes > Tetraodontidae > Arothron > Arothron firmamentum. The sequence continues at coordinate 58,212 of BJFM01003387.1, read as the reverse complement.
GCTTCCAGCCTGCAGACATCAAGATGCTGTCAGATCACCTAAACTCTCTCTGTGTCCTCTCTCCCTCCTCCCCCCTCCCACCTCATCTCCTGCCTCTGTCTCACACACACACACAAACACACACACACACACACACACACACACAGGCACGCACAAACGCACACACATATGTATGTATGTATATACTGTATGTATGCAGCAAGCACAAGAATACACACATAGTGAGTACCAAAATATTCATTCTACTAGAAAAGCGAAGATATTTTTGGGAGTAGATTTGAGCTGGTCCTCACAACTTCAAAGGCCTGTTTAAGGGTTGAGACCTGGTTGCAAGGCGTTGATTAGAATATGATATAGGTTGGGGTTAAAAAACATTATGCCTAGAAAAAAAGTCCTCACAAAGATAGAAGTACAAGTGTGTGTGTGTGTGTGTGTGTGTGTGTGTGTGTGTGTGTGTGTGTGTGTGTGTGTGTGTGTGTGTGTGTGTGTGTGTGTTCTCCCGTCATTAGGAAAGGTCTAACCTCCAAGCTGCGGTGCTTGGAATGATTAAGGCATGACCCAAAATATGTCTCATGATTTCATGCGTGCTTGGCAGCCATAATCAATCTCTTTGAAGTGGTGGCATGTCTCATTTGGAAACCAAACAAATGGGCAATGTTGTTGTGGAAGAGAGGACCATTATTTTAAGTGTTCTGCGTCACATCATATGCGATGTCTGTCTTTGTGTTCTGTGTAATTACATGCGGTCATTTCTGAATATTTACTTCCTTATAGTGAACTGTGACCTCACATTAATCATCACTGGTGCTGATGACACTGATGTCGTTCCAGAGGAGCTAAGTCGGTGGATTTCCATCCCATGTCCGTGGTTTTGGTTCTCAACTGTGAGCTGCTTGGTGGTTGTTTGGGTTCAGAGAGCAGAAACGACCTCCCCTCTGCTTCCAAGGCCATAGGTGACGGGCCGTGTGTTTCAATAGAGGGACAGACCGTCTCCATTCACAGCTATGGGAGATAGAGGTGCTGCAGGGGGTTACTCGGGGCAACAGAGCATGCCTAGCTCGGGGCCCCGTTTGAGAGGCTGGAGGTCAATGAGAAGCAAATGTCCTCCATCAAGATCATTCCATTGTCGTGTGCTTCTCTCATGTTTTGTTGGTGGAGGAGGACTTGATTTGACCCTGACCATTTCACTTGCGTTTCACATCACGTCGCACTGAGCTGTTTTAGTCTCAGTGAGGCAGTATGCAGTTCTGTTGTTGAACATGCAAGTCAAACTCATTCACATCGCCACCATTTACCGTTTCTCTCTGGTACAGTCAGAGCAACTTTCAAAGAAAACCCAAAAGGATAAACTTTCCATTGTTTTCCTTAGAACGGAGAAAACATCCAGCATGACTGTAAACAGCAGTCCACGGCTCCAGCGGGGTTGGATTAAGTTCCGGACGCGTCGATAAAGACGTCTTCTTTTCATTCATCCCGCTTTATCATGCTAAGACCACAAAGATAGCAACATGACACCCCCTCTCCTTCACACTTGGGCAGAATTATACGTTACATAGAAGCACAGAAATACACCTTCAAAGCAAAGAGTCTGTGCGTGTGGAATTTTCATTCTCTGCGGACTCCATGTGTTTTTCTCACCCCTTAGGATACAACTCTATCCACAAACACACAACAAAAAGATGAAGGTAGATGTTTTTGGCGTGACACCCTTAAGGCGGTGGGATGTAAGAAATAAATCCAGTGGTGACAAAGTTGCTCCAGTAGGACAAAGTTTCAAAGATGTGATGCCGATGTGTTCAGCAGAGATGGGGGGGGGGG
>BJFM01003387.1:15735-43803 GCA_016586285.1 Arothron firmamentum | reverse complement strand
CACACACACACACACACACACACACACACACACACACACACCTGCCTCCCACCAAACATAACCTTTTACAATGCTAGCTCGTGCCAAAATATACAACATTTAACTTTGTAAAACAACCTAATGAAACAGAAAAGGGAGCAAAAAAGGGATAAGAAAAACTAACGGCATAGCTTAGGTGTGAAAGCATGAAGAGAGTGACATCTAATCGGCATGTAGCTTAAAAAAGTGCCCCCTCAGCAAAAACAAGAGACAGAGTCGACAACCTGGTGAAAGGACTCCTGGGTAATTCAGCTGTGTTTTATGGGTGTGAGGTAATGCGAGAGGAAGAGGGTGGGAGGTGGATAGGCCCGTGATGATGACTAACCCTTATGTGCACACCCTGGCTCTCACCTGAGGGTCACATTGTAGACATCAATCCTTTGGTTTTTTTTTCTCCCCAGAGCCTGTTGATAAGCCGTCATTCTGCAGGGCTTGTTAAACTTCTTTTCAAGGACTTCATCCCCCATAACCACCTGCACCCAGCAGCCTTTAAGCACCCTCCCATTCGCCTCCTTTATCACAGCTTGTTAATTTCACTGTGTGGTTAACCTCTACTGAGTCAGTGAACTGTGTATTTAGCTCAGAGTGTCAATCTACCACAGCGGCCAGCCACAGAATAAACTTACAGTCGGCCAATTATTGTAGAGGACAACAAGTCGGTTTATTTCTGTAGTGTAGCTATAATGTTAAATCACATTAAGTCATAAAATGACTTCACAGACATGGTAATAGCTGGAGCTACCACCAGTGCTGCCATCATCTGTCTGCTTGTCTGTCAACCAGTGTCTAAATCACTGGTGGACCTTCACTATCGGTGTATCTGATATCTAAATTAAAAACAAAATGTTTTGGGGCTGGGACCTTTGAGGTGTCAACTTAAAATCAAGAGGGACTACCTCCTTTTCAACCACTAGAGGGAAAACCAGATGCTTTGTCCACAACCTTTGAAGTTGTTTTTAAGAAGATAGAGAATCAGGGCTTCACCTGTGTGCAGGTTGAGCCCACCACGAGGGGACGGCCTGTGGGGCTCGTGGTGATGGAGGTGGATGAGCTTGTCAAGCTGTTGGGACACTCTCCTCAGCTCTTTTTCTACTAACTGGGCCAAGCCTTGCTGGTTCTGCCTAAAGCTGGAAGACAAAAACACATGCAGCAACCCACTGGATGAAAACATCCTCCATGAGACAGCCTCCCTGCTGGATGTGAAGAGCGAGTGCAGAATACCCCTGCAGCAGCAGGCTCAGGTCATTTCGTGTCAGCTGGGTGTTGTCTCTCTCTCTGCTCAGCCTCTGTACCTGGGAGCTCAAAGCCTCCAAGCGAACAGACAACCTTTGGAATCTGGGGCCCCGCTGACCTGTGAGGTACGGAATATACCACATGACGTCCCGCACATGTACACCGTCAAACGTTTTTCTCAGCAGCAACAGTAAAGGAGACCTGCAGTAAGATACGCTCAGTGTATCATGAAGTAGACGAGTTATGTAATGTTATTCTTCAACTGGATCGGCTGCAAATCAAACACCACTTGTGTGTGTTTTCCATTTTCAGTGTTTCCATGGTTTCACAGAGGTTGATTTCCCTGAGGGAATATTGTATGACAGATAGAAATGAAATTAGTCAGGATTTCTGACAACAAACCTGCATTAGTGCGTAACTGTTGTGTGGTTTTAGAACGAACCCACACATGCACACGCACACACGTTATACTACACTAAGCATAGTTTAGCCAAAGGGTAATAGTTTAGCCAAACTTTTTTGCATTGTAGAACCATGGGGTTTTTGTATTTTCATCAGTCTTATCCTCCAGTGGTTTACTGATCTCCCGTGGAACTGTACCTTCACCTAAATGAACATTCATTGAGGAAAAAACTGGGAGATGCTGACAATTTTGAGTAAATGAGGTTTGTTTTTTTTCTGTTAGGTAGCTCTGTATAAACACTTCCATAGAAAGATCAACAACTGTGAGTTGGAAGGATTGGAAGTGAGAAATATGAGTTTTAATTGTGTTTTCGCCACTGTTGATGTACTGTACCTGAATTGGCTGAGAGCTTCTAGACAGGCAACCCTGTTACTAGGTTGTAGTGCCATCTACTGGTAAATATGAAGATTGCAACCTTATGAATGAAAAACATTACACACACTCTCTAGGCTGGGCCTTAATTATTGATGTGAAATAACACAAACACAAACAAACACCCAAAGCTCAAATTTACCTACACTGTTAAAATTGTGTGCATAAGTTAATAAGTCATATCATATGGTAGACAACACAACAATCTGTACATTTTGGAGCTGTTGTGTTCAGTAAAATCCAATATATAGGATTGGTTCTAAACTATTTTTCTCATTTTAAACTTGACAATCACCATGAAACTGGACACTAGAAGAAGAACATCTTTTAAGTGGAGGGCGGCTCCAAACAATTAAAATAATGATTTTATGAGAATATTTAATTTAGTCTTACTGAACCACATTAAAACCCTTCCTGTATCTGAAAATGAGTCCTCTAGGGTCAAAGAGAAATAATGTCAGCATACTCTTTGGAGAGTAATGACAAGGCTGGGTTTAAAAAATGTCTATGATGCCGGAAGTTGAGTTGATCTGTGTCAGAGTGAGTGTGTATGTTACTTTGCTCTTCAGGTGACCTCAATGCTGGCTCATCTCGGGTGATGTCGAGAGGCATCCAAAGGTTCTGCAGCAGCATGGTCAGCACGGACAGACCCAGACACAGCAGCAGGCAGCCGCTAAGGGACGCAAAATAGCACACAGCAGGTTTCATCACTGTAAGCTTTCAACTGGACTCTGTCCTTCATTTGATACAGTAAAATGTAAATAAGTCAGCAGTTCCACAACTTTTAAGTGTGTCTATGTGAAATTACATGCTCCATGTCTACTCATGTGGGCTTAACAGATCGACTTTAGTAGCGCAGAGAAAGAGAGAGAGAGAGAGAGAGAGAGAGAGAGAGAGAGAGAGAGAGAGAGACAGAGAGACAGAGAGAGAGAGAGAGAGAGAGAGAGAGAGAGAGAGAGAGAGAGAGAGAGCAATCAATTCTGTCAGACTTTCATCAGGCCAGCAAACCACCAACCCTGAAGAAAAGGCTTAATGCTTTCCATTTAAATTTTCAGATTCACTCTGCATGCTTGATAACTTGATTACAACAGTCACGATAACATTTCTTCTTTCAGCCAGTTAAAATACTGCAAAAATTATAGTTACAAGAGCAAGTCAACACAGGTAATCTCTACCTGCGAGGCCGCAGTGCCACGTGCATGATCTTCTGTTCACAGGACGCTGGATGTCACTGTCAAAACAAAATACACTAGGATCAGTGATAAATAACCGCTGTTGTGATTTTTTTCAACAATCAGCAATAAAGAGTCACATTTCACATAAAAAAATGTCTGGAGGCAGATATGGAGGCAATGGCTGGCTGTGAAAGTCTGCTGTTGAACAGAGAGAAGTGAAAAAACACTGCCATTGTCAAACAATGTTTGGCAATGGCAACAGTTGAGCAGAAAAGATCATCCAGTAACAACACATATGCATGCATACACACATCCTCACCTCTTCTGGTCTTCATCACAGCCCACTGGCAACCATCAGCCTTAAACTCCCACAAAAAAAAAGAAAATAAAGCTGGGGCCTGGAAGTGTTTTGCCTCCGTTTTTGTTTCACTTTCTTTCCCTCCTTCTGGTGGTGGGCATCCTGCGGTTGCCACAGTAACCTGACTCCCCTTTAAAGAACACAATAAGCAGAGCACCACTTAGGCTTTCATCGACACAATGAAGCCCACGCTATTGGGTGACACGGTTTCTTTCAGTCTAGACTTAAGCCTCAGTCGTGAAGTGATCCTCAATTGGCTCATTTAAATTGCTCAAATGGTGTAAACTTCTGCCAATGAAAGGCACAATTCAAACACGAAAGAGCACAAATTAAATAGAAATAACAATATAGCGAGCTAAATAATAAACCTGAAACACACAGCTGGCATTTCAGAGGTCAAAAGATGTTAATTTACATTCAATTTATTGTGTTATAACACAATTACTGTCTTCATTTCCACAGATTAAGAAATAGGATGGCAGTCAGTCTGTCTCTGTCTTACAACATTCTTCTGAGAGCTGGAAATCACGTACAGCTGCTCTTTTTATTTTTGCAACTAAACATGTTAAACAGGAGAGAGGAGAGAGAGAGAGGAGAGAGAGAGAGAGGGAGGAGAGAGAGAGAGAGAGAGAGAGAGAGAGAGGGGGAGGGAGGGAGAAGTGATCTGAGTCGCACACATAATGATGTCATCAGTGATGTGAACACACAAAGGAATAATTGCTCAACCAAGATCTGAATTATATATTTAAAGAAGTTTGGTTCCTTTGGTCATGTCTGCCTGAGCTGCATTCATGCTTTTCATCCCATCATGTTTCGTTGTATTTCCTGAGCCTTCATCCAAAATAAACTCAGTTAATTCCAGTTATGCTTGTTTATTAATAATCAAATCATTTGCCCAAACAACATGCATTTTATATGATACAGTACATTTTATATGGTACAACCAATCTTCATAATACATGTGTGGCGTGTGCATGCTAACATGGAACATTTGTTGCACTGTATTTGTGTGTTTGTGTACGTGGGACTGGGACTGGCTGACATGAGGTCATGTGCAGGATTTGTTGAGCACAAATCTCCATAAGCTCAGGAAGACTGGCTTTGCACTCATCTGTCAAACGCTCAGTCTCATACATTGTGTGTGAGTAATTTCATGCGTGCTAAACTTTATAAATAGTGTACAGAAGTTTTTATGCAGTGTAACTGAAATTCCATGCAAAGGTAGCAGACGCAGTAAAATTTACAGATGCAGTAGGTTTTTTCACTGTATCACCTCAAGGAGGATGATACCCATCAGACTTATTTAAAACTGGCAAAACGGAGCAAGTTGTTGTGCAAAAGCAATGTCCCATAATTTAATTATCCGTGATAAGTGTCATGTGTCGCTTTAAGTACAGGACAAAGACAGCATTTGTTGCCTCGGGGAATTTACTGTACTTTCCCAGTGGATTTGTAGAAGTAAACAAATAAAAGAAAAGGCCATGATACTGGCCATTTAATGCACAGCAACTGTCTTCCGCACAATCATACGCCATAAGTATCTATTAAATATGTTTGCGTGTATTGTTACTAATGTTGCTATGTGTTGATTAGTTATGCTGAGCTGCACGGTGGCTATCGCGTCATTCCGGCATAACTGAATAAAATAAGTACTTCACGCTTTGGGAATTACGTAAGATGCTTAGAGTAATGTGTGTCAGTTCCGTGTATATTTAGTTAACCTACAGAGCTCCAGAAGAGGCGCGCTCCCGAGAGGCTCACTGCGCATGCCCGACACCACCTTATATCAAGCGGGCTTCGCGTCTTAAGACATGTCGCGTCCAGGTAAGGACAAAGGCTATTTCATCAATGTAGATACTTCATTTTGCTTTACTGACCGCATCTTCGGACAAATAATTCGTAATTACCGCCTTCTTGTTCGCGTGTGAAACCATTTTCCACGAATTCTAGCTAAAAAAAAACATCATCAGACGAGCAAACTTGAAGACAGCCTCAGATCTGAAAGGAGCCAAATTGGTCTACGGTCGGTAACATGTCGCTAGCATGTTGGACGCCGCGTTGCATGTTCCTGTCGCGTCGGACGGATTTTACTGCTTGTTTCTTGTCTTGTCTTGCGTGTTGTCTTGTCACGCAGCTAGTATTCGGGTTGGCTTCTCGTTAGCTGCGGGACTGAGCTGACAGGAGCAGCCTGCGGCTAGCTAACGCTGCCAGGGCTAACTTGGCAGCTGGGCATGGAAAAGGAGGGTTTTAGACTTGGTTTCATCAAAAGTTCTTAACTTCCGTCAGCTGATCTGGGTTAACTAATGTTCTCTACAAATAAGGTGAATGATTGATTTAATGTAAATGCGTGGTAAGGCTGGATGTGCGCAGCTTCTGCTGTCTGGCTGCGTTAATATCTGCAGCCACGGATGCTGGAATCTTGGCTGTAGCTGGCACGGCGGGTTAGCCATGTTTCTGCTCATCCGTGTGCTGCTGTCACAGGCAGATCCAAAGAGAATCCCTCTCATCTCTGACAGGGTGTGTCCCCTTTTCTCTCGAGTAATGCATCAGAATCAACTTAAACACTGTAAGCTATCTATAAACAAATACTCTATGTTTGTAAGTAATGTCTGTAGTTGACCTTTACAAAAATTAGATGCCTTGAATCTGGTATGCTGTTAAAGAGTATTTCTGTCTACAGTATATGGATACAGTGATTGCTGATTTTCCATGCTCAGTTCATAATTGTCTTGTGACAGTCGAGCTCTCTGCTGCATCCATGTTTACATGCAGCAATAATGCGCTGGTATTTATCACCACATGACTTGTTTGAAGGCGCAGTAAAGTCATTTGTGGATCTTTACAGCGGTTATTTTCAGTAAATTACAAATGATCTTTGGACATGCCTCTCCGTGTGTGTGTGTGTGTGTGTGTGTGTGTGTGTGTGTGTGTGTGTGTGTGTGTGTGTGTGTGTGTGTGTGTGTGTGTGTGTGTCTTTAGCATAGAGAGATGTTCTCATGCAATCATTTTAGCATTCAGCTGTGGCAAATTGGCTGTCAGATATGCATTTTTGTCCCAGGCTGAGTTGTTATTGTCATTAAATACAAAACTTAAAAATTTTAGGATAAACCTAAGATGCACTGTGACCTATGGGCCAAGAACTAAATTTTCGAATGCACATGTCCAACTGTTCAATGTTTCAGTATTTCTAATACAACTCTCTAACAAGGATCCTTGATGTTTGACCCATGAATGGTCCAGTCCAAATTTGTATTTAAACAGTCCTCCTCAAAATGCTGTTCGCATTTTATGTCATGAGACCAAGACGGCACCTAAGAATGGATTGAGAGTACCTTGCCATTGTGAGGCTTCAAAAAGGATGAAAGTGGCCACTGAACTTAGAATGTCAAAGTGTCAGCAGCAGGTTGCCATGGAGATACAGAGAGAATGGAAGAGTAACAGAAAGACATAGAAGTGGACATCCTTTGGCCACAGCCCACACTGATGACCACTTCATTGTGAACCGTGCCCTGTGGAACCAGATGACAGAACTACCCCACACTGGTACCTGAATAACATCATTAACCCAGTCATAATCCGGTCCCCTGCATGATAACACATGCCTAATTTCATCATCATGGACAACGCTGCTCCAGCTCATCAAGGTCGCATCATTTCCAAACGGCTGCTGGGTTGGATTAGCCTGCACTTTGTCCAGACCTCAATCCTACAGAAACCCTATGAGATCAGCTGAGTCGCTGTGTAGAGGCTCGTAAGTCTGTTCCCCAGAACCGCAGTGACCTGGGGGCCGACCGAGCCTTACAGTTGGATGACATGCCTCAGCAGACAATAAGTCAACAACATGACCCATCGTTATTGAGGCACTGACATCTTTTGTTGTGCTATACCCACCACTGCTGTTGGCTACGATTTCAAAAAGTTCCTTGAGATGAGAAATCGCCATTGCTTGCTTCTATTAAACGCCCAACTTTCATGATATAATATCAGTGGAGCCTGAAATTCTGACATCTTCCATAAATTCCACCAGCAAGCCAAGTCCGAAGGATGAAGTTTACTCTACAATTCACTCTCAAGACCTTAAAATACATAAATGAGAACAGTCAAATATAATAACAGTGTTTAAAAATTTACCAGTGTGTAAAATATGCATTAGTCTTTGTTGCACATTATCTTTTGTGGAAAATGCTTTAACGTGTAAAACTGATTCTGTTTGATACCAAGATAGTCACCAGTTATAGGTTTGTTCATCGTGATTGTTACCTAAATCTGTTTCTGTCTTCTTTCTGTCTCCCAGCAACCATCATGGGCAGTTAGGGCTTCAACACCCCAGGTATCCCTCTTCTAGAACCTCTCAGGTATTCCAGTGACTTTCCATCACCATGGCTGATGAAGAATATGGCAGCTTTGTGGACTGGAACCAGATGGGGGATCTGGCCATGAGCAGCGGGCCCACCAAGGTCGACTGTAAAGACCTGAAAGAGTTTAAACAGCTGGCCCGGCAGGGTTACTGGGCGAAAAACCACAAGCTACGGGCACAGGTCTACCAGCAGCTAATCATGGCCATTCCGTGTCGCACAGTCACCCCAGATGCAGAAGTGTATCGTGATCTAATGGGAAATGCGGCCACTAAGAAGCGGTCCTCCCACATCCCGCTTCCGGATTTTGTGGATGGAAATCCTGTGCCACAGTACTGCCTTAAGGCCGAGGGTTTAACCTCAGCACATCAGATCATCAGCTGCGTGGCTGGACAGTTTCCAGATATCTCCTACTGCCCTGCCCTGCCTGCTGTCACCTCTCTGCTCCTGCACTTCAGCAAAGATGAAGCTCAGTGTTTTGAGCACGTCAGTCGCATCCTGGCCTGCAATGAGCCGGGCAAACGGCTGCTGGACCAGACTTTCCTTGGCTACGAGTCGGGTTGCATGACATTTGGAGATCTGGCCAACAAATACTGCACAAGCGCCCACAAACTGATCGTGGCTACAGCCCAGGACGTGCTTGAGGTGTACTCTGACTGGCAGCGCTGGGTTTTGGGTGACCTGCCTTTCAGCCACATGGTCAGGATCCTGGATGTCTTCCTGGTCGAGGGCTACAAGATTCTCTACCGTGTGGCGATAGCCCTGCTCAAGTTCTACCGCAAGCACAAGGCAGGGCTGCCGGCCAGCCAGCAGCAGCAGCAGGATTCTGACAAAGTCAAGGCGGACATTCGTGCTTTTGTCAAGGGCATCGCTTCCGTCATCACGCCTGACAAGTTGCTTGAGAAAGCTTTCTCCCTTCGTCTGTTCAGCCGCAAGGAAATAACGTTGTTGCAGCTCACCAATGAAAGGTCCCTGCAGCAGAAAGGCATCACCTACAAACAGAAGCGGTATAATCAGTTTTGTTACCCTTGTGTGGTTAACAGGACTTTCTGTCTCCATAGAAACCTTTTTCTCAGTTGTATTCACGGGGTTAGGTTAGCAACACTTTTATGATATTCTCCTTCCTGTTTACTAAATGACAGATCTTGCTCATTTAAAATTCTCTTTTATTTTATTTGTTATTGTGACATTTTGAGATTGACCTCACAGAGTTGTTTCTTTTTGTCTGGTGTGTGTCATGTTCAATTCCATCCACCATCTGTTCCCTCTTCATTTCATCACGGTGTTTACTACATTGGTTGTTTCACAGTTCTAGGTGGGTTGTTTTCACTCTCCATTTTCTTTTTAAATGTTTTTTTTTTTTTTAATTGCCTTTGTACATATTAACAGCGGTACGTGCTTTATGGTGATCTTTGATGGCAACTCTGCCATCTCTTTACTTTCAGACAAAATGTGCAGTTGGCTCTCAACCCTGACAACTTCTCCTCTGAGATTGTCAGCGTGAAGGAGATGAGGGACATCTGGTCGTGGATCCCTGAGCGTTTCGCCCTGTGCCAGCCACGCCTCCTCTTTACCACTGCAACTCATGGTTGCAGCCTGAACAGGTACAGCACCTGGTCAAGCACTCCCCTCCAGTGGGTTTAGCCATGCTTTTGTAGCTCCCCTCTGTCTGTTTTACGCTTTCCGTTGTTGTATGTTTGATTAAATGTCTCGTTCCATAACCTTGTACACAACTGTTAGAGGTAAATGCACATTTTCAGCGTAATGTTTCCACTTGCAGATTTTACTCTCATTGTGAAGGTAACGAGCCCACTTTGCTCCTCATCAGGACAACAGACGGTGACGTAAGCGACAAACACAAATGTTGGAAACAAAACTTTGAAAATTTAAATAATAATTCAACAACTTACCAAACCGGTTAATGTTTGCTCCCTAAGAATATGAAGTAGATTTCTGATTCTGTGCAACAATGTCTTTTGTCCGGCTTCAGGTTTGTGGAGCTTTCTTGTCTACTGATTGGGAGGAGCGGAAGAGAGGTGGCAATAAGTTGAGCTTCTTTGGCACTGGGGAGTGCTTTGTCTTCAGAGTGAGTTCATTTTTATTTTATTGTTATTAGTTTAATGTCCAATAAATATATGACATGGTTTGACAGTTTGAAGATGTCGTGTATAACGTTCCAGTTGAGCTGATTGCAGCACCTCATTGTAGTCAGCAGATGGCGCTATTTACATTGTTTCATGTTCATTGCGCCACTGACCCAGTTTAAAGTATAATTTGGAAAATCTAACGTAGTCCACTATACTGTCAGTACCTCATCCAGACTGTCACACTCGGATTTTATCTGCTTGGAACTGGAGTATGAAGTAATTCTAACACAACAGGTAGAAACAGCATAGCAGCCCCCCTCTCCAGTGACATATGTCTTAATTATTCACCTCTATGTTCATGCACAGACAACCATCTGCTAATTTTATAGCACACAGAGCGGAAGCACCTGAGCCCTCAGTGTCTGACCTGGTTGTCAGATGACACTAAATGGAAACTGAGATGGTCTACAACAACTGACATCCATTAGATGTTACCTTTTTAATCCATTATTTATTGAATCTGTTTAGAGCAGTAATCATTTAATTTGTGTTCATCTGTCCAGACAGACGCAGTTGAAAACTGGGTCAAACTTTTTGAAACTCCAAAGAATTGACTGTTGCATAAACTAAATATTCTGCATTCTAGGCCAGCCTTTATTTTAATTGTATTTAACTGTTCCTAACATTCATATGCTAATTTTAGAATTCTGTGAACAGCCAAGAGTCAGCACTATTTGTGCAAACAAAGCAGTCAAACAGAAAGTAAATATTCTTTGACGTATACTCAGCTGCTCCTGTGGCTGTGTGTGTATTATGTCACCACACCTACATGTTTAAACACTTGAGGTTTGAAAGGAAAACGGCTTCATATGTCTTCAAATGTTGAAAATGATTTGGGGTATTCATAGTTGAACCAGTATGCATCCATTAGGCTCTAATGTGGGGAAAATGAAAAGATACAAAATAGTCACACTAGCCTCCAATCTTACTTCTCTAAACTGTGGTCAGACCATCACATATTCTAAAAGAGTTAGGGACTTATTCTGCTTTTAAGATGAAATTAGTATCACTTTGATTTCATATAAATAAATCAGGTGTGTGTGTGTGTGTGTGTGTCCTGACGAATGCTTTGTATCTTTGTTAGTTGAAACCAGAGATGGAGCGTCATGAGTGGGTCGTGATCCGCCACCCTGAGTTAGCCTCTTCCATTAAGGCCCAGGAGCAACTAGAGCTGGCCCCCGCTGATGGCCAGAACACAGAAAACAACGGCTTAAATCAGCCAGAGAAACCTGCCGGAGACATCTCCCCCTTCCTGTCCGCCCGCCACTTCAACCTCAACTCCAAGAATACTTCCATGTTCATGGCAGGCAGCGTCGACTCCATCATAGTGGGTGAGTGGACAGTTGATGCTCGGCCAACTCGACCATGCGTCTTTTTACTAGTAACTCATGCAAAATGTGCCTCTCTGTTGGTGTCCAGGGGGAGGTGAAGGTAACGCCCTCTACATCGACTCTGAGCTCAACCATGGCCGCACTGGCAGGTGCACCACCTTTGACAACCCGCCACTTTGTGCCGAGACATTCCAGGTTGGGCTGCTAGAGGTGTGGGGCTTCCAGGACACCATGAACTCGTAATACTACACAAACACTGTGGAATGGTTGTTACAGAGCGCATGCAAACTCAGACTACACCCGTCCTATGTCTTCATATAGGCTTAATTTATTACTGGAGATATTCCATATTTCTTTATGGGAACAAAAATGCAATATCCTTGTCCTTGTGTTTACTTTTGTATTTGTAGTTTTGTACAGTGGTGCACATGTTTAAAGTGAGATGCAGTACAAAGAATCCACAATCAATGAAATATGAAACCAGACAATTTCTTTTTTCATTTTTGCATTTCATCGTCGGTGTTTCGGTGTTTGAATCCCTGAGTGGAAATGTGCTGTGAATTAGCTCAAAATCAGCCAAATTTCTGACAGCTCTTCTGTCCTTATGAATCGATGTGTCCCAGACGGCTCTGTTGAATGTCTTTTTTTTTTTTTCTGTGTTCTTAAGGAAATGCTGTAAACATGTTTTGATTTCCTGTGGATGTGTTTCCATATGAATTATTGTTGTGAAAGTCGGTGGTGAAAATGAGTGTTGCCATTCTTGCACCATCAAATGTACGGCAGTTTTTTTCGTACAGGAAACATTAATCTACAGGTCAGTAAAGAAATAAGCTGTTTTTCCTATACAGTTGATGGGTATTATTTCCGTCCTGATATAAAAATTATGAAAACTGTCCAAAATTGTACCCTGCTGGCCAAGCGTTGTTACGTCTGTAGGGTAAATGTGCTGTCTCCCTGTCAATGTAAACTCCATGTGAATAAACTAATATGCTTTCAGTTCTGTCGCCTTTCTTCTCACTGCTATCTCTCCTTTTTATCCCCACAGAGAGGCTCTTCTGTTGGTCACAGTTGTGTGACCTTTGTAGGTCAGCTCACCATGAATCTGACCCGTTAATTCCCGGCTCCTTGGCTTTTCTTGCCTGTGCATATTCCTATAACTTAAACTAGCTTTGAGTGATACAGTTTATTGATGTGCACTGAATATTTATAATTGTGGATTTAAAACATTTGGTGAGACTAAATGACTCGCGCTGTCTTTGGCGCATGTCTAATTCTGTTTGGGCGTCTTGAGGAAGCTGACGGCGAGTTGCGTGACTGGGAAATATTGGTCTGATATGAATCATTTATGCCTGGGCTGTATATGTCTCCATTTCATTAGAAACAGAATAAGACATGCATTGAAAGCCTGGTAGGCTCTTCTTTTCAGAAGTTCAGTCAGCGCTGCCTCTGACTCCATCTTACATCAAAGGTGGGCTGTTCATTAAGATTCACACATGCACGTCTATGTTTGGCTTCTACTTTGAGTCCGTCTGATGCATCTTCTAAAATGATGCTCTCTAGCCCTTAGAAATAAGATGATTAAGTGTTTAACCAGTCTCTCTTTACTACCCCGTCCTCTCTCTCTCTCTCTCTCTCTCTCTCACTCACACACACACACACACACACACACACACACACACACACAGTCAGAGGAGGCTCAAGACAAAGCATTATTGAAATGATTGAAAATGGTGTTTCTGAATGTAAGCTAATTTTAAAATGTGTTTTCCTTCCAAGAGCTCTCTCATTTTGCAGCAAGTCAAACAGACTGCTTGAGTTTCTGCTGGTTATAGCAGAAAAAAAAGCCCACCAGGAACATCATAAGCTAACATGAGACTCATCTTTGTCCACCCACTGAGCTGGTCCTGGGTCAGTCAGCAGCGGTGAAGGACAACCGAGTTAAAAGCATTTGCCACTGTGACCTTTAACACATCACTGCATCCCAGTAAATACACTGCACCATCCCTGCCCCTCAAGTGATCATGTGTTAGGAAGGCCCTGTGATGCTGGGGTGGAATTGCATCAGGAGTGGAGAGACTAAGGTGGTGGTGGTGAGGGCGAGGGAGGCTTCTCTGCTGCTGACTGGACAAGAACAGAGGGAGTTTTATGGGAGGATGGTAGGAGGAAGAGGAGGCATCAGCACTGCACTTGCTCTCCTGGCCTCTGAGTCACAAACGCCCCCCCCAAGGTCTCTGGGTATGCTTTGGCTGGGAGGTATACGAGAGAATGGGGGATTCTTGACTTCCTGCCCCGCCGCATGCGCAGTTTGCATATCACAGCTGACTGTTAACCATAGTGCCGCTCATGGCAGACGTCCGGTGCAAAATGCACGTTATGCAGCATGATGATAGCATCTTTTGCATGAAAGAATAATTGCTAGAATTGTTTGCCAGTCTTGCATCTTAATAAATTGCAGAGTCCAATAATTTCCCATTATAAGACCTTTTTTTTTTTTTTTTTTTACTCCTGCACTGGTTCCACATTCTTGTTTTTCTCCATCATTCCATCCTCTTGATTCTGACGGGTGAAGACATAAAAGGGAAACCCGCAACGGGGCATACCAAAGACACGCTTAATGGGGGTGACCTTCAAAATAATAAGAAAAACACATACATGCATTTTCATAGGGAATAACGTATACATCATTCGATATATACATCCCTTGATTCATAAAGGCACTTTGTAATACATTATATAATTATCTAACTTTTTTGCCCGCCTACTGTCACCCAGCCGTTTCATCCGTACGACCAGTCAGGTGATTCTTTCCGTTTCGCCATTTTGTACTGCTGCGCCGGGTATTTATCGGAGAGTCGTGACTAGCTCAGTATACTGTCAACTGGACAGACGCTTCCTGGTGTTGTCGACTTCAAGCCGGCGGCCTTTTCTTAGTTTCGCGAAGTGCAGCCTTTTTGAGTCCACGCTTGACAATTTTTTTTACATTTTGTTTGTTTTTATAGTGTGAGGGGAAAAAAAAAAAATGACGGACCAAGGCCCAGAATACTCTCCATTTTTCGCAGTGATGGGTGCCTCAGCGGCGATGGTTTTCAGTGGTAATTATCATTATCGTCACCATTTACATTGAAGTAGTTTGATAATTTGAAGAAAATCAAAATTAGCCATTTTTCTATCATTTTAATGGCCTTGAATTGTCAGCTGTGGTGCAGCTATGGAAGCTCACTTCATCTGCTAGCCATGCTAACGTTAACGTAGCAATGCTAGCCTTGAGCTGTATTATATTAGTTGCACAGTCAGAACTGGCTCATTTTTGATATTGTATTCTTCTTATAGTGTCGTTTCGTCAGAGGTCATGCCACTATCACCATTTTGTGTTTCGACAGAAAATAAAAGGTTATTTCAAATCTGGCTAACTAGCTGATGACGACTACACAATTAGCCTTAACATTAGCAGATTTCAGTAATGTTTAACGCAAACGAAAAACCGAAAATTCTGGTAATATCCAAGGCCTGTTCAACTCAAGCTGTGCACAGTGGTTAACATTCATAAGTATTTAACCTTTTAGCGGTCTGCTGATTTACTGTGCCTTGCTGAGTAACATTTCATTTTCAGATTTTCTGCAAATGTGTGTTTTGACGTAAGTTGTGTAGAAACGGCTCCGTGTAAGAAGTGATGATTGGAAACTAGACTTGGTTGGTTGACTTCCTTATTGCTGAGAGGAATGACTCCAGATCACATGATTATCACATGATGAGAACTCTGACTGGGAATTGCCCTCTGGTAATGCATCATTCTTTGAAATGAACAATGTAAAACATGACCATCAATTACTACACACATGGTGTTTAATATAGCAATTGCACTTAATGTAATGTATTGGATTACTTATAATTTTTATTTATTTGAAGTTGTGAGCCTTAAACCACCACTCAATTTGTTTATTGATTCAGAATCGTAAGCATAGTACTTGTTGAGCAAAGGTCACAAGTACACTTTGTCCAGCAGCACTTCCAGGCACTTGTATAGTTAGACAATTAACATGTAATTAACATTGATCTATATACTTTAAACAAGCTGACGTTTCAAATTTATACAACATCCATTGAAGGCCTTGGATTCTGTCCTTAGATTATGCCTTGTTTCTTAATAAATACAAGCAAATATTTTAGTTCACAGTCTATCACTTTTAATGAGTGAATGTTTTTAATAATGTTAACATCCAAGATGCTGTTTGCTTAAACTGTTGCTTTTGATCAACTGGTTTTCTTTAGAAGTAAGTGGTTTTTCCAGTTGATTTATTCTTTTGGCTTAGTTTTTTCTCTTAAACAAAGAGGAAGTCATCTGGAAGTGCTCCACCCTCTATGAAGTAACAGACTGCTTAAGATGTCTAAGAATTTCTCCGTGATGCCTCATGATTAGCAGAGTTTAAGGAACATGCATCGTACATTTGTGCAAAGTATTTAAAATGTAACCTTTCATGTACGTGTATTTCTCAAAACCAGTTCTCTCTCACTCGCCTGGTATGTAGAGCAGACGTGAGGGATCATCTGTAGCTAGAGGACCCTTTTGCTCTGTCAGAAGAAAACACAAGGACACCCCATATGTGAAATAGTCTGTGGTCGTAAAAGAGTTCCACCTTAACATTATGGTGATTAGGATTCATTTGTATTACAATACAAACGTGGAAGCTGTTCTGCATTAAAACTGGAAGAACAGACTGACATTGTTTGAGGACTGGTGTTGCATTACTAGATCATACATCATGGTAACATTTCTGATTGTGGAATTGATGCTGTTTAATAGTGAATACTCAAGAAAATTTGTGTGTACGTAGCATTTTCTAGAAGATGGTAAGTTTTGTATTGCTAAATATTGACTGGATTTACTATTTTGGTGCTTTTCTAAGTCAGTCTTTCCACTATAGTGACACGATAGTGTCATTAAATAATTATTTTATTTTGCTATGTTGAATTTTTAAAAAACCAGCAACATCTTTGTAAAGGCTTGTGTTACCGGCCCAGTGATCCTTAAACTAAACTATGTAAAGGTTGTAGTTTCATCTTGCGTCGATGACATCAGTCAGTTGAGTCGTGGAAGGATCCTAAAACCTTAGAATCTTCGAGTAAAAATGGCTCGCTCGCATCACACCAGTAGGAAAATGGCCATTCTTTGTCTGTACTTTGTGTAGTGTTGAATTTCCTATGTGATTTTGGATGAGGCATAGTTTCTTTGTTTTGTTGGCATCGGTTTTACAGCGTTGTGGTTAATTTTTCACAAGTGGCGCACAGCTCAAATCTTTGGTGAGCTAAGATAGATTGTTATTGTTTAATACTGTGTTCATTGTCATAGCAGCACCTGTAGTAGTTGTTTTTTTCAATAAAGCATCTAAAAAGTTAGATGCTGTATGTCTGAGATGTCTCCTGGCTTTAGTTTGGTATTTGAATGTGTGCCTTGTTAAAACCCTGCCTGCTTCTACATCCTGACATGCTGCTCTCCTATTTCCTCCTTTTGTTTCTTTGTGCTTTCACCTTGGTATCACAGAACTGATATGTCAATCATCTGATCCTCGAAGTGTTGGCAACATCAGATTTCCAATGTTTCTGTGCTTTACAGGTGTCGTCTCGGGGGCATGTGATGTGCTGTGATGGTTTCCTGTGTGATATACAGCTCTGCAGATGTTGATGTTATACTTCTGCAGTTTCAGTTTTAATTCTAATATGTTCTTCTTAATGACAGAATCTGTTATTTTCCCCCTTTGATTTAAGCAAAACTGATCTATGTGGAGCAATACTGGGTTTTTAGCAGGAACAGAAACAGACGTTGCTAATTGCCTATTTTATTTCTGTAGAAGTTGTGCCTGGGTTTCTGTCAACAGCCTGACCTCCTGTGTACCTCTGTTTGTCTCTCTTCCTCACCAGCCTTGGGCGCAGCTTATGGCACAGCCAAGAGCGGCACAGGCATTGCTGCCATGTCCGTCATGAGGCCGGAGCTCATCATGAAGTCCATCATCCCTGTGGTCATGGCGGGTATCATAGCCATTTACGGTCTGGTGGTTGCCGTGCTGATTGCCAACAACATTGTTGAGAGGCTCGCCCTCCACAAGTGAGTCCAGATCATGATCCATCCATCATTTTAACATTTTAGCTTGAATGATCTCTGACGTCACACTGCGATCACGTGATCAGAAATCAGGGTCGATCATGTAATTTTGAACGGAACAGCATCAGATGGGAAAGACCCAGATTGCTGATGTATGAAAAATAGTGTTACGTTGTCCTTATTGTAAACACTACACATTCACAGAGAGAGGACACATGGGAATATACAGTTGACTGGCGCTAGTTGTGTAATTAAGACACCATAGCACACGTTCGATGTTGATAAGTAAGCATCAACCTTAGTACACAATTTGGATTTTTTTTTTGTTTGTTTGTTTTTACTGTATGGACCGGGACTCTGTATGGGCAGATACTCAAAATGAAATGACTCGGACTTGGGGACAACAAAACATATGTCATCAAAAACGGTGACTGGGACAACCCTAGTCTACACAGAAAACTTAATCCA
This sequence comes from Arothron firmamentum, assembly GCA_016586285.1. Classification (NCBI taxonomy): domain Eukaryota; kingdom Metazoa; phylum Chordata; class Actinopteri; order Tetraodontiformes; family Tetraodontidae; genus Arothron; species Arothron firmamentum. Next base: position 25,765 of record BJFM01003387.1, on the reverse strand, counting down.
CGATTCATGTAACAGGATAAATTGAAAGCAGAGCACGTGGTGCGTGAACGTTTCTCAGCAGTTGTCAGTTTAAAGTCCTGCACCGTCATTAAATGCAAGTTTAATGTTGTTGACATATTTCAGTTGAGCAGTCTGTCCTCTAATGCTGGTCTGTTTTCAGGAGTTTCCTCTACCTGGGAGCTGGTCTGAGCGTGGGTCTGAGCGGGCTGGCAGCGGGCTTCGCCATCGGCATAGTGGGCGACGCAGGTGTGAGGGGCACGGCTCAGCAGCCAAGGCTATTTGTGGGCATGATCCTCATCCTGATTTTCGCTGAGGTCTTGGGTCTGTACGGGCTCATCGTCGCCCTCATCCTGTCCACAAAGTAATCATCCACGATGTCTCCACCACAAGATCTATCCTTTGTTGCTGCTGGAGGAAAAAGTGTAAAATGTGGGAAAATTTGTTTAAAAAAAGATGTTCTGCCACAAGAAAGTGAAAGTGGAAGAGAAAAAATGAATTAAACTGGCACCATAATTATGGTCTTATCTCAACAGTGTGTACAGTCATGTCTGTTTGATAGTAAACTTGTAAATGCGCAATGTAGTGATTTGTCTGTCTTGTGTGTGTGTGTGTGTGTGTGTATCAAAGCAATTGTATGATGAAGATTCCTTTTCCTCTCCACTTATTTGAGGCCTTGGTGCCAGCAGAGGCAGTCTGGTCTTAAAGAGCCGACCAAAGGGCCACACAGCTTCCCCTCCCCTAACAACTTGGGGGGTGGTTGACACCATTTCTGCGTTAATCTTGAAGATCTATTTGTAAAGAAATATGTATATTGACTAACATTTTTTTTTCACTTTTTATTTATAAGAAATTGTTCAATGAACTATATAACACAACAGAATCCCCAGGATATACTATACATATATACAGATCTATAAATATCTAGATAGATTAGACGCGCTGTGGGATGCTTGTGATAAGTGGTTGGAATTCCTCTGGATGTAATTCTTGGTTAATAAGATTGCCTTGGTGTTGCTGGTGAAGTGGGGGTTTTATGTGTAGCTGTATTCTAATCATTGCAGATCTTCCCAGTGTTTTTCCTGTAGTTCTGCTGTTTGCATTAAAGGTGTGTGTGCCCCATGATGGGTCTCACAGTGTAATTTTCAACTCATTCTCTCCATTTTATTCATCCTCCATCTGTAGCTGTCTCACATCTCTTCTACATTCAACATTCGAGCCACTTAGGTCCTGCATGGGTTTCAGTGTCTTTTTGCTGTTGCGTATGAAACTGAAGAGCAGGCTAATTTCAGAAGATTTCCTCCAGATCAAAATGCTCGTTTAATCCGAATGTTGATAGCGTTTTGTAGCATACAGCAGCCCAGCAATATTGATACTCTGCTATGGGCCAAATTTTACAAAATGTCTGGTTTGACGCCATATGAGGTTTTCTGAAACGATTCCTGTTGCAAACTCATTTACTGAAGCGCCAAGATAAACACTGTATCACCAATAATATTAAAGTTATCCTGATGTGCCGACGTGTGTCACAATCAAATTAAAGATTCTAACTTGGATATGACTGGCTGCAAAAGACACGTGGTTTTTTTTAATCCATAATTTTTATTTTTTACAAAAAAACACTTGTTCCCTTAGAATTATGGAGAGTCAAAGTTTATATTTAGGGTGGTTACAGAAAAAAGACAGTTCAAGCAATCTCCAGGTTATTTAACAGAGTCTGACAAATAGTGCTGATGGCACTGAAGGTGGCGCTGTCGGGAAACGACTGTAGGAAGTTTTTGCCCTCCTCCAGGCTTCTGCCCAGTAGAGGATCCAAGGGCACAGAGCCTGGAAAACAACATATCCCAATTATTAACAGGCTGATAGGAATTAAAACTCATAACCAAAATAATGATCACGCTTTACAGTATTTAACATTGAGAGACACCGTGACATCATTTAAGTGATACAATTAGACCAAGAATTATTGAGGAGCCTGAACGATCCTTTCAATCTTAAACAGCTCCAGTTTAAGATCTCTTCTGCTTCGACCATTTTAACCCGGAAGCAGGAGCATGAAATGCCTCTGAGGGGTAGTGTGCTATAAAGTATCTAGTGCCATCTTGTGGATTGAAGATGGAAGCACATGGAACTTAACCCATTGAGCTCACCTAAGAACACTGATCCAGTCAGCTTTGCCAACTCTTCACCGCCTCCCTTAGAGAAGATGTTGCTGCACTCCTAATAAAAAAAAATATAATTTCATTAATCAAAACATCTCAGGCATGTTTATCTAAGACTTGGTGGGGATTTTGCATCCAATAATAAAGTTTGCGCACCGAACAGTGAGGACAAATAAATCCACTCATGTTCTCTATGATGCCAAGGATCTTTATTCCTGTTTTCTTACAGAAGGTGATCTCTCGTCTCACATCTCCTGTAGACACTGCCTGCAGTCAATACGCAGGAAAAAGAAGATATTTGTTGGAATTTGATCTGCCAGTTCCTACTGAGGACAGCAGGGTTGTTTTTGTCCAGGACTGTGGTTACCTGAGGTGTGGTGACCAAGATGGCTCCATCCACCCTTCTGTGCTTCTTCATGTTCTCTAGCACAGCCAGGTGTTCATCAGATGTTCCTGGTGGTGTGTCCACCAACAGCACATCCAGCTCCCCCCATGCAACATCTGACACAAACTGGCCAATCAAAGCTGTTGAGTGTGCAAAAAAAGGGAATTTTATAGAAAATACATTATGCAAGACTACAGAATAATATTAGGAATACAGTACTTCCATTAGGAGAAAAGCGTACCTGTTTTCTTAGGACCCCTCCACACCACTGCTTCATCTGGGTCTTCTAACAGGAAGCCAATAGACATGAGTGCAAGGCTCTTTTGGGCGTCTGTGTAGACAGGCACCCATCCTGAGTCACACTGATGCACGTCAGTGTGTACAATGCTAAGCATGCGAGGGATGCTGGGCCCACAAAGGTCAACATCCAGGATGCCAACCTGAAGGACACATCAGTAACAAGTGGAATAATAACTACATTGTATTTTTAAATACTGTACACAAATTAAAAATAAAATGGTGCTTCTTTGATATTTTCCCAAGCAGTTTTATGGATGGTAACACTGACCTGGCATTACCACACAGCTCACCTTTTTCCCAGCGTGCCTGAGAGCCAGCGCTAACTCTGTGGTGATGGTGCTCTTTCCCACTCCTCCTTTTCCGGACAGAACCAAAACGACATGCCGGACCTGGGCCATATTCCCGTCTCATTTGAAAAGGGTGGAAAATTGGTTAATTCTACCATGTACACCGAGATACGTGAAGAATTTCCAACACGTAAAAGTCAGTAAATCGTTACGTCACTGACAAAATTTTGTCATTTAAAATCTGACATAATTCGAAACAAGCGTCACATCATCGTTCATCACATTTTTTTAGGTTCTTTATAGCTTTTCTCAGTATGCAAGCATAACAGACCTGATTATTATCAGTGCTGTCAGCAACAACTTAACCTATAAACTCCTATTGTGAAACATTTCATCAGATTCTCATATTTCGAAACAATCGAAAAAGCAGTTCTTCTTACGTTTAAGTGATCTACAAATATTGTCATAATGTTCTGACCTAATTTAATTATGGCTGTCTTCTTCCTACCGTTATTTTGCTCCATATTTCAAATATAGAACTTCTTGCACGCAGCACGGGACCAATATACTTCCGTATGTCGTCACTCACCAACCAGCCAATCAAACACCGACTTTACACATCCGCTTCCTTCCGACACCACTAGCCAATAGGCTGCTTATGCGCATCATATGATTTCAATGACGTAGCTAAAAGGCGTTGGTTCGTCCGTGCTTAGCGACAGTAATAGTATTTTTTTGTATTAAATATTATTTATTATATTAGTTATTAGATAAAATATCATTAAATACTGCGTCAGTGTTCATCATGGATCCTTACAGACACATAAAGAATGGACACGCCTTTCTTTGGAATACAGCATTGTGCCCAATAAATTTGGTTTACAATTAATATGGCAAATAGATTTTCTTAAAATGTTGAATCTATCATCAAAGATATTGACATTAGTAAACACATTTAAAACATTGTGATTGATTTAGAAAAGTCGATTGACTTTAAATTTCTTTTCTTTTCTTTCTTTCTTTTTTTTTTTTTTTAAATTTATGCTTTTAGGAGTAGAACTCACCAACTATGCAAATAGGCCAATGGGCCAAAAATGGTGGTTCTATGTTATTTGCTCCCTAGATGGTTAGCTCGTTCTGGTAGCTAAAGCTATTAAAATAAACACCTCCCACACACAGCTCTCATCCAATAGGCTCGCGACAGTGCGTGGAGAAGTAATGTTTACGTGCAGCTTCGCCCTCAGATGTGGGACAAACGCAGCTCTCACGTTTGGATACATGATCTATTAGAGGAAGCAGTTTGTAATGAGCCACTGCAACACAGAGCATTGGAAGACTTGTGTAAGGTAAGAACAAAACAGTTACTAATGTGCTCACATAATGTAGTGTGTTAATTTCAGTTTAATATAATATCCAATATCAGGTGTAATGCTATTTTCTGAGCATAGTGTCTGCTATCTATAGGATAGACCTTTGCTGTCAGTGTGAGAAGCTCTTGTTGCACTGACCTACAGATCGCTGAAATCTGTTATTCTGAACAGTAAATACAGAATTTTAGATTTCTGACAGTCTTATAGTGACTGTATTCCTGTCACGTCAGTCAGGAAACCAGTGTATTTTGCCCAGATTGGGTCATACAGATGATAGACTTAATATATGTAGGGCAAAGCCTAATTAAAGTGAGACTCAAGCTCCAGACTAACTAATCTAAACTATTGGCAGTTACCTCCCGCACCTGCTTGCAAAGCAGTCACCAGCTGCTGTGCTCAGTGGTGGAATTAACTGAGACATGCTATCAGATGGAGACGCATAAGTCTTTTTTTTTTTTTTTTTTTTTTAACTGAGTTGACTCTAATAACAAAAAGATGTTGTTAAATGATTACACCAATGGAATTCTGCTAACTTGACAGGATATTTACTCCCCAGTCTTAATGCTTCAGGTTTTAGTGCTTAAATAACAAGGCTAAGGATACAAGGGGTATGAACACAAGGGTATAGAACTCTGAGATTAATTGACCATCACAGATAGTTGCTTGTGAAGATGACCCATCTATGACTGCGCTCAGCTGAGGCTGACTGGACTCGTATTACCACGGCGGCACAGCAGAGCAGATTTAAAGGCAAAACAAGTGCAGGAAAACACATCCTGCTGCCAACGGCAGCATGTGGTGCAAATAAAATTAGGCAAGCTGGAACCCAAAGATCATGTGGTGAGACACATAGACTCCCTAAAGGTTTGACAGTTTGATACTCTCGAAACATTCCCTGACCTACTTCCTGCTGCACAAGAATTTCAGGAGAGGTCATGATACACTCCACAATTCAAGCCTCTCATATAAAAAGATCTTTATGTGAAGTGTGTAACTATGATATCAAATATAAAATTATTTATCAAATAGGAGTAGAGCTGGATGGTCTACATGAATATACATGACTTCGTGTGCATGCGCCAAGTAGTCAGGAGGTGCTGGGTGTGCTGTCCCCAGAACTGCCATGCTGAGAAGGGGCAGGAATGGACGGGCTCGGCATTTGTTCTGGAACGAGACGTGGCAGGACGCAGATGCCCTGGCACTGATCCAGGCTTCAGAGCAGGAGGAACAGGAAGGTCTGCCTATGGCGCAGGTGAGCCCCTGAGAAAGCAGCAAGGAGGCATTTCTTTTGGTTAGGTTAGACACGTAATAAAGCAACTTATATTTGCATGTACATCATAATATACAGCATGGTAAACTGTATTATTGTGTTATTTCTCCAAATTACATTGAATTCTATTCATTGCTGCTAAGATGATATAAGTCTGTTACAAAGTTACAAGTTTTTAGTCATGTTTTTATGTCAAGAACTATAATTAAGCTCTTTTATGTGTTTAAATTTAACATTATACTTCATTTTCAGAGGAGTAAATCTATTGCCACCTGAGCACCAGTAGATTTCTGGGACCACCCCCAGCATGTCTTACAGACAGGGTACTGGGGCTCAGTATTTTTGGAAGGGGTCTAATTTAACACACGTGCTATGAATCCTGTTGAAGAGGAGGCTTCCCTGCTGAATCTTGATGATGATCCAGGTTGTTGAGGTCCTTAAAAGACACCGCTGCCATCATTATACTGCATTAATGTTCAGAGGATTCAATATTCAGATCCTCTTCACTGGCACCGAAGTGAAAACTGAACCATGGTCACCTGACCTTGCTTTTGACCGGCAGGTGAGTGAGCGAGAGCCTGAGCTGGTTTACCTGCCGCCTCCTCAGATCGCTCCTGAGGGAGAGGTCCTCTCCAGCGTGGTGCCAGTGTTCGGCGAGTCTTTCTGCCAGTGTGACCAGCAGCAGGAGGTCACGCCTGGCCTCAGACCCTGCAGTGAATGCTTCTGTGGGGAGGACGATCAGGGTGAGAATACGGCCACAGTCACACACATATGTATGTGTGTTGAAACTGGTTAGACCCATAAGGCTTAAGGCAGTATTTTGACTAAACTACACCTGCTATTTTAGGGTTTAATGAGAACATAACTACATATTTCAAATGGAATTCATATGCAGTCCCATATGTTGCTGTGAAATTTGGAGCTCACCCCTGCTGTGAGACTGCATTTCTGTGCTTTTCACCCAGGTTTTGACTGGGAATGGGATAACCACTTTAAGTCTTCTGGAGCCTTCCTCAGCTGTGGTAACAGGAAGGTGAGCTTCCACCTAGACTACAGCTCCGGCACCGCAGCCATCCGTGGCACCAAGGAGCTCGCAGACGGCCAGCACTTCTGGGAAGTGAAGATGACCTCTCCTGTGTACGGAACTGACATGGTGGGTGCTAAATGATGCCTTGCCCTAAACAGGTCAGCACTTTTTTTTTCCTTATTTGTGACTCTCTTTCACGCTGGTGGAGATGGTGGGAATTGGTACTTCAGAGGTAAACCTGGAGAAGTTCAAATACAACTTTGGTAGCCTGCTGGGCCACGATGAAGCCAGCTGGGGACTCTCCTACACAGGTAGGTGACACGATGCGACTGTTAACACCAATTTAAAAAGTTCTGTTTTAGTAAAAATATTCTGTTATTGTCTGGGCAGGTTATCTGCAGCACAAAGGTGACAAAGTGAAGTTCTCCTCTCAGTTTGGTCAGGGCTCCATCATAGGAGTACATCTGGACACCTGGCACGGGACCCTGACCTTCTACAAGAATCGCCACTGTATAGGTAAAGTATGTCACACAAACAGGTCTGCGAAACTGATTTCAGCTATTCTTCTGAACTGCTTTTGTCATCTGCTGTAGGTGTTGCTGCTACAAAGCTGCAGAACAAGAAGTTCTATCCCATGGTGTGCTCCACAGCAGCCAAAAGCAGCATGAAGGTGATCCGTGCCTGTTACACGCCCACCACCCTGCAGTACCTTTGCTGTGTCCGGCTCCGTCAGATGATGCCCCGCTACCCGGATGTACTTAGGGAGCTGGATGTGCCCCCAGGCCTGCGCACCCTCCTTCATGTGCAGCTTGGCTGGGTGTTCACGCTCAGCAGCAGCCCCAACGCCTCAGAGCAGCACGAGGACTTTGGCAAAAACCTCCAGGAAGAGCCATTTTCGAGCTGCAATCCCAGTCCCATCCCCACCCCTGTATTCGACATGAGCCCATGTATCAGTCCCATTCCTGTCCCAGACCCACCCATGTGTGTCTGTCAAACATCCCGTCGTGGTCGTCCCTCCACTTGCCTCTGTCCTCCAACCCCTCCCAGCAGCGACTACGACAGCTGCTGCTCTGAGCCAGAAGATTACCAGAGCAAAAGGTGCCGCTGGACATGAGGCAGCGGGACAAAGGTGTCTGGAACACATCTGTCGCTGCCAACCAGAGGTCAGACTGAGGAGCTTTGAGGTGAACTTAGAGCCAGTATATTGGAGTGGATGGTTGCCTCACTATATTTAGCATGTTTATGGCAGTCAAACTTGAATTAATGTGTGATGGCAAGTATGACTTTTAAAGTGTTAAAATGATACTTCATGGTCATTCTGGCTTCCAGTTGAGACAACTGTTGATTTTTTTTTTTATTTTTTTTTTACAGTTGAAACACATCTTTTTGTACTTTGATATGTATGTTTTGCAACCAGGTTGTTGACAACAGGGATGTTTTTTTCTGTGATCCCTATAGATACTATTAAAAAAAGACAAGTCTTGTTGCATCTTTCTTTTTTACAAAATATCATTTTTTGTGGCTACATTATGTCCTTACATTTTCTTATATATTACATGTTATAGATTTCAGAAGCATAACTAGATAATATCGACATTCATCATGATTTCTATGTATATTTATGGACTGTAAACGTGAACCTTTTAGCACCTGAGTGGTTACATGTCTTCAAACAACAGATTCATCTTCACTGAAGATCTTCCAAATTAGTCCAGAACCAACTGTGGGTTCTGGGCCGTGAGGTGGCGGTAGATTCGGGCAGATATCTCTGGCCCTACACGCCTCTCATTATTTCCGCTTTTGACCACGAGCCCAGCTAGCAGCCCCTTTCTCTCTGCCTCTGCTGCCAAGCTTCGGTATGCCTGAAATCATCAAAGAGATAATTTACTTAAAAACTTAAACTAATGACCCTCAATGTAACAAACTATACCGAATGTGAGATATATTACTCTGGCGCACCTGAAGCAGCAGCTGAGGAGATGGATACGCGGTGGTCACAGCAGAGGCCACAGCAGGGCTAACTCTATTCAGCTGCTGGAGCTGACTCCTCCAAGCCTGGATCAGCCCTGATCCGTCTCTCTCCACACGAACTCCACTGGCCCATGAACCCTCCATGCAGAACGGCAGCTCTGCTCGCTCTGTCAGCAGTCTGAAAAAGAAGGAAAGTGGAGGAGACAGGTAGAATCTGATGGACATTTGCCGTATCTGTTCAGCACGACCCCGTACCTAAAAGGCCTCTTTGATAAGGCCTTGGTGACAGCACACACATGGTTAGTAACCTTCTGCCAGTCGTCCAGGAAGACCAGTGAGATGTTTTTACAGACCTGGAGGTACACAAGAACCTGGGGAGGAAAGAACTTTCTGTAAAATGAAATAATCTGGACTGTGGAGCTACTTTGTTGTCATGTCAAGAGAGGAGATCCAACATTAACAAACTTCTTCAATATCCAGATTCTCCATCCCCAGTTTTGTGTGTAGCGTTTCATATAGAACATGTTCACCAGGAGCATGAGTGCTGCTGAGAACGATAAAAAAAAGAACACAGAATGTGCAACTAAGACAAAATAAATACATAGGAATTTCTGAGAATTTATCAACTACATAGATGTATGCACTCACCTAGAATCTGGATGAGACTCTGTTAACAAGATTGTGACCACCTTCCTCGCCTCCCTGTTGAGACCCTCCAAAAGAGGATCGGTAACAGACCCCTCACCCGATTCCTCCCCTCTCCTGTCAATCATCTGCCAAAGAAGGAATGAAAACAACCAAGACTCCCAAGAGTGCATCTGAGATATTTTATCTTAAAATGAATTTGTCATACTGTTTTCACAGAAAGAATTAATTCAATGAAGTCAGTCATATCCAGAACCAGAACTGCTTGTTCTTCCTCCACACAATCATTTCTGTCATCTCCCTGCTGAAGACAAAGCAGCAAAAAAATAGTATAAATAACAGTATAACAGTATAAATACGGGAATATATGAATACACAGTCATCTTAAGTGAATCCTACATGATCTGATTCACATCAATGCCCAGCACATGTAACTGTACGATAATGAAAAGAATATTATCACTACATGTGGGAGTAAACTACCTGCAGTAATGCTCTGCTCCAGGTGATGCTGCGAGGGAGCACCTGGGGAGTGATGTTAAAGCTCCAGTCCAGAGTAGCCAAAGTGTCCAGCAGGATGTCTGAGCCATCCTGCTGCAAAAGAGCTAAAAAAAAA
>BJFM01003387.1:4576-15692 GCA_016586285.1 Arothron firmamentum | reverse complement strand
AAAAAAAAAAAAAAAAAAAGTGGCATAGATAATGAAACTTTTTCATCATTTTAGGATATTGTCATTGTGTGAAAGTCATAGGGCCAAACGTTGCACGTCAACATATAGAATAGAGATATTTTATTCATCCCAGACATGGGAAATTTGTATCACCTTGATTCAGCATCAACCGCTAAAGATACAGAAACAGAGACCCTCATCTATGTTAATAATTCTTGTTCATAAATATTACATAAAAATACACCGGCAAAATTGATATTTTTACTAGAATCCCTCATTCCTCGTCTATTATTTACAGTACTTATGCATTTATATGTATTATCCCTATCAGAGCAGCTGAAGGCAACCAGGCACCTGGGTCTATGCACACAGTCAGACTCTTCAGGTAGTTCTCCGGTCGGAGGGTCTTCAAGCTATCTGCAGCCTCTCTCCTCCTCCGCTGCTCCTGTCGTCTCTCCTCCTTTTCCTGGGCTCTGGCTGCTCTCTGTCTCTCCCTCGCCTCCTTCCTCTCCCTGGCTGTCTGTCTGTCCGCCTCTATCTCTTCCTTTGATCGGCGTTTTCGCGCAGGACCCGACGTGGCAGGTCCCCCAGATGGAGCTGAGGTCCGTCCACCTGGCACCGTAGACGATGGGAGACGCTTGTGCTCTGCGCTCTGACCCTGCGCTAAATGAGAGGAGGTATTTTCGATCGCGCTCCTCGCATTTATCGTTACGTTTGACTGCGTTTCAGTGTCGCTTTCGCCGGATTCAGATATGTCCCATGTGTTGGCTGTGCCCAGTACTGACATTTCAGAGGCTGCCAATGTCCATTAAACTCTCCAAAGCTCACCACATCTACATGAAAACAAAGCTTCGAATCACGACGACGGAGTCCGCAGTAGGACAAAAGAGGTTAAATACGGGACAAATCCTGCCACACGATGTTCGTAATTATTTTAACAACAAAATTTGAAAGTGGAACTTTAGGTTTTGACTACTAATTTTCACATTCCACTCTTATTTTAAATATACAATTTATTTTCAGGTATAATTTTATGATTACAATTTTATTGAATTTAACATTGTTTTCATAATTTCATGTCTTTTCTGTTTTCAGATTTTAAAAAAATTTCAACTTCCCAATCCTGTTTATTCAGATTTTAGATTTTTTTTTCACATTCAGATCTTATTAACACCGTAAATTTTTTTCAATTAAAAAATAAAACAAAATAAACTCAGACTCCTTCAACGTTAAGGACGCTGCTCTACGGAAGCCGAAGATGCCGCGCAGAGTTCCACATAATTGGACTACGTCATTACGCAGCCTTTCATCGCTCCATGTACTTTATAGATCTACAAATCTGTGGTCGGATTCCAGCAGTCAGGGAAAGGGTAGCATGCTAACTCTGCTCACCCAGACAGTTTATATCAACAACATAAACACCACAACAACTGTGTAGAATGTAAACTGGATCATTTTGATAACAGTCTGTACGTTTTCTCGCCACCATGGCTCAGTCGGCCGAAAAAGGTAAATCAATCTCAGGGTTTTATCCATTGACTCTATATTTTGCAAGACGGGGCGCCTGAATTAACAGCTCAGCGTTTTATGTGTTTTGGGGACGTTCATGTGACCAAATGGGAAGTTGCTAAAAGCCCTGAAAGTTCTCTATGTATATTTATGTCTCTTTTAAACATATTAATAAAACAAAACAACACTACCACGATTAAAGTAGTTCATCCACGCAAGTTTTTTCTTACTATCAATGTTTCTACAGCATTAATATGTGTTTATTTAGAATATTTCGGTTGATAAAATATTGTTCTTAAAAATGAAGACGATATAGACAGAAATAAAATGGTGTGATTGATTGGTTGTTTTACAGCCTATTATCGCTTTGTGGTGCTGTTCTTCAACTGTCTGCTGACGTTTGGTTCCTACTTCTGCTTTGACATCCCTAGTGTGTTACAGGATCAGTTCCAGGGTGTAAGTGAACAGCATTGATCAGTCTTGATTGACTGTTCCACGTGACTCCGATAAGATAGAACTTTCTGTCTCTACAGAACCTGACCTGTCCCAACGCAACAGTGATTAATGGGACAGTGGACTGTGTGTTGGGACTGGGGATGACCCCCCAGCAGTACAATCTCCTTTATGCCATCTATGCTTGGACGTATGCACACACACACACACACACACACACACACACACACGACTGTCCTGTAAAGTGCTAATGAGAGAGTTTGTCATATAATTAGCATTTATGCTGTTCTGTCACCAGGAATGCGGTGGTGGTGATCCTGGCTGGATTCCTGATTGATAAATTAGGGAACCGCTGTAAGTCTATCTCAGATGTGCAAACGCTGATCCGGCATCTGCTTTAAGGTCACGTTTGACTAATCAATTCCTTGTTCTTCCTCTCTGCAGTTGGAGTATTTTTGTTCTCCTTTCTGTGTGTTTTGGGCTCGTCACTGTTTGCGCTGGGCTCCCACTTTGAAGGAAGTCCCTATCTGCTGCCGCTGATGCTCACGGGCCGACTGCTCTTTGGATCAGGAAATGGATCACTGACCAGTAAAGCCAACTCGCTAAAACCTGTGCTTTCTAAACTGGTGCAGTGTCCCTAAATCTGTCTCGCTTCGGTGCCAGTTGTTCAGAACCGGATCACAGCCTTCTGGTTTAAAGGGAAGGAGCTGGCACTGGCTTTCGGATTGACCCTGGCTTTCTCTCGACTGGGATCGGTCCTGAACTTCTTCCTCACCCAGAAGTTTGAAGAAAAATATGGCATGCAGTGGACGCTGTGGGGTGGTAATTCTGCGCACACGCAAACGATGATCTACACTGGGTGGGCGCTTTACATCACATGGCTCTCTACACTTTGTTTTCTAGGCGCCCTCCTCTGTGTTCTGGGCTTTATGTCAGCTATTGTAGTCAGTACTCTGGACAAGGTCGGGATGAAACAGCTCGGACTTGACGGTGCCATCCAAGAAGAGTCCCGCAAAGTGGTATGTGCATTCTTCATTTGACCTCTTTTTTGCTCCTTTGTGTTTTGTTTTTGAAACAATTTTTTGTCCTGAAGTTTAGACTGACATACAGATGTATCATAAAATGTGAGGCAAATTAAATACCTAGACCCAGAGAGTTATAAAATTATGTTGTATCATCGTTTTTAATATGTCTCTGAAACGATAGGTATGTTTTCCTGTGTTTGTGTGTAGAGGGTACAGGATGTGAAGCTCCTGTCGCTAAGATACTGGCTGCTGGTCCTGACCATCATGTTCTTTTATAATGGAATCTTCCCGTTCATCGCAGATGCCAGGTAGATCCATCAAAGTTCTCACGGTAGAAATGGGTTTATCATAGATGCATGATCTACATATAGAACTGATCAAACATAAGAGATGCAGATGCAGTTTTCTCTGCCGGTCCTTCAGGCCTGAACATAGTGTAACTTTGAAATAAATAAACGTGTTGCTCTGTTTTATTGTCCAGTAAGTTCATCCAGGACAAGTACAGCGGCTACAGTCAGAAGGAGGCGGCCTATATCGCCGGAGCGGTTTATGACAGTTCGCTGGTCCTCTCAGCCTGTGTTGGCATTCTCATAGTAAGGACGTAAATCTGGTTCTGTCAAGCGTCAGTCAGGATCGTGACTCTGATGACCTGTTTGGTTCAGGATTATATTGGACTTCGGGGCATCTTTGCCTCGGCCTGCGCCGTCCTCACGCTGCCCGTCTTTGGTCTCCTGGCCTTCAGCTATGTGCCTCCTCTCGTCTCCACCATCTGGTTGGGAGTCACCTACTCATTTGCTGCTGTGAGTTTTCTAGCCATGGATGTCTGACACCCTTTTCTCTCTGTCAGATCATATTTAAACCCATAAATCCGGAAACTTTTGTCAAAGCCAGAGATAAATTCAGATAAATAACAGATAACAGATAATTATTTTTTTTTTAAACTGATGTTTCCTCTTCTCTTTCTGTTGAATATTCCTGCTGGCACAATAAGCGTGTAGAAAACACACTGGTATCATGGCATATTTGGATGATGTCTACATTGACAAAGAAAAGATACAATTAGATATCAATGGAAGAGGTCAGACCTCTGGAAAGGTCAATATCCCTGTCACAGAAACAGCACTTTCTCCTCCTAGCTAGTGTTGCCTTGTCAACCAGCATGACAACGTGTGTGTGTGTGTGTGTGTGTGTGTGTGTGTGTGTGTGTGTGTGTGTGTGTGTGTGTGTGTGTGTGTGTGTGTGTGTGTGTGTGTGTGTGTGTGTGTACTGTACTCCAGGCGAGCATGTGGCCGTCGATTCCCCTGGTGGTGCCTCAGGCGACTCTGGGAACAGCCATGGGTCTGGCCACGTCCATACAGATGGTTGGAATCGGTGTATCCAACCTGGTTGTCGGGCAGATTTTGGGCACCAAGTCCAGGTAGAAATTATTCAGTATGGCGGCATGTTGTAGTGCATTGTGGGATCTCCAGGCCCTCGTTACAGCTTGTCTTTTCCTGTTCCCTCCATTTTCTATCCAGTGAAACTAAAATTCCTTTGTGGCGTTGGCAAAGGATGATGATCTTCATGCTGGCTAACACCATCTGCTGCATCGTCACCTCGGTGCTGCTGAACATAGTGGACCACCGACAGGTGAGGCAGACTCGGTCAGCGCTTCCGTGCACCCGCAGCAGCCTCAGTGTGCTGACATCTTTCTTTTTGTGTAGGGTGGAATCTTGAACATGACCAGGAAAAGATCAGAGCAGGCGCAGAGAGACCCAGACAGAGAGCCACTCAGAGAGGGAGAGGAGGAGCCACACGAAGAGGACGACGAAGGGTTTAGGTCTCATTCTGTTAACAACTAAGTTTTATTATTCAGCTTTGATGTTCTTTTATATATTTTTTTAAATTGTATATGTCAACCAGACATTTCAGTTTGTGTGTCATGTATTTGACTTTTTAGACGGTTTATTCAGCTGTCTAATGAAGCATAAAGACCTCAAATATTTAGACTAGTTGAGAAAATGTAGAATTATTCACAATTATTAATGCAAAGGTGTCATATTAGTCTTGTATTAGACCTAAATATGTAATTCCAGTGTTCCACTGAATTGTTTATCAGAAAAAAATGAAAATTTGTTTAGACCTTCCTGCGTTTCCTGAATGTTTTCTCACAATTGTGGTGATAAGTACCATAAAACTGTACAATGTAAATGCCAAATATCATTTAAAATAGCAGAAGGCTAACATAACGTGGCAGGCTTGTACAGAAGGTGTGTGCAGCTGGTGGGGATGGGCGTTGTCGGAATGAATAAATAAGTATATATAAATTTGTTCAGTATAGTATGTGTAATATATCCAGTCTGACTTCCTCACAGTGGCCTAATGTAACTAATGAAGCCTGGAACAGAACATAGAGTAAAACCTCTTACATTCACTCTCGAAGGCTCTAAATGTATTTCAAAAGCTGTTTTAATCTAATTTTTCCACTGTTGGTGTAAGTGAGCTGCTCAGGCGATATCAAACAGATGCTGTTTCATGTAAGCATTTCTGCAGAATTAAGAAATAATACTGACCACGAATCCTGTAAACACTCACATGGGTCATCTCGCTGACCAGAGGGGAACCTCCCCAGCACATTTCTGTAACCATATTCTGTATCCGTATTTTTGATTTTAGCAGCTAGGGCTCGCTAATACATCGAGAGTGAGAACACAGCCTTAGTATTGTTACAGATTTAAGATGTAATTTTAGATCGTTTTTAAGCATTTTTTTAAAAGTAAGAGTTACTGGTTCTTAATGTTTCAAGTTTTTGGTGCATTAAAATAACAATAAACTGCGCATGTACTTGATCAACTCTAGTTCTTCACTGAGCACGTTAAAGGTTTATTGAAATAAGACTGTTTAAAATATCCAACAGCGTTTCAAGGACGTCTTTAACACGGGTCCAGGATGCAGATGCATGTTTTCATATAAGATATTTGCAAATATATGGAGTGTCCTCTCATGTGTTAGTGATGCCAATTACCAAAAAAATGATTAGTTAAATTCATATTTGCTGGCGCCATTGTGCTAATTGTGAATAAAAAGCACACATGAGTCCTGCTCCAGTGGGATCTGCACCACCCCTCAGCGGGGACGCGGTCCTGTGATTGGCTGTTGGAGCTTGTGAGATGCATTAATGGCAGCCTAACTGTGAATCGTGGAATCCAGGTTCAGCGATGTCACCCACCACAGCTCCCAGGTCACTTGCAGAAAAAGGTAATTACACTAAGATCGTTCCAACTTTAGATTAACCTCGTGTTTTTTATCGAGTGTCTAAATGTCTTTAATGTCATCTTTTGTAAATACGTAAAGCAAATTGAGTTGAATGAATTGAAAATTGAATGAAAGTGATGCATGTTGGGAAGACTCACACACACACCAGGCAGTGTAGGAGCTCTCATGCTGTCTGGTGTCACTAAAACCTCTTATATTTACTCTCCCATTTGGGTTGACTAGCCAAATATAAAGATGATGTCAGGTTAAAAGTTGAGCCCAGTAATGATATATGTGTTCCAGGGGTTGATGAAATGTTGACGATCATTTGGAGACTTTCTGTCCTAAATTCTCTTGTGTGGTTGATTTCCAGTGCTTGCGTTTGTAGGTGATATTAACATACTTTTTAAATATTTCCTTTTTTTTTGGTTTAAGTTTAACTGTTTATAACTTTATGAGTCACTTTGCTCACAAACAGACGGACAGATAAAGCACTGATTTCCTTTTTGAGTTGCATCAACCTCTTGTGTAATTCATTGAGGTGATTTATTACTAAATACGGCAGGTTCTTATATGATGGAGGAGGTTTGTAATGTGGTAACAAGTGCATTTGGATGAAACGACCGATCTGCTCTTCATTCTCTCCAGCCTCTTTTCGCTTTGCAATGCTGTTCTTCAACTGTCTGCAGTCGTTTGGGAGCTACTTCTGCTATGACATCCCCAGCGCGTTACAGGACCAGTTCCAGGGGGTAGGGCAGGGCAGGCGGCTGCCTACAGGTAGTATTGATCAGTATTTATTGATCCTTTAACATGATCAACTTCCCAACTCTCCTCAGAACCTGACCTGTCTCAATGCAACGGAGGTCAGCGGGTCAGCGGCCTGTGTCCTGGGCCTGGGGATGACCCCGCAGCAGTACAACCTCCTTTTTGCCGTCCATTCATGGGCGTAAGTTGTCACACGCAGACACTTCCTGTTCGTAAGAGTCTTTGGTGCGTGTTTTACACATTTACTCGGTCTTCCCGTCAGGAGTGTAGTGGTGACGCTCATGTTTGGCTTCCTCATTGACAAATTGGGAAACCTTTGTAAGTCTGCATCCGCCTTAGTTACAAATCTCTCTAGCCGATTTCTGTTGACTCCAGGTTTGTTTCTCTGCAGTTGGGGCCTATCTGTTCTCCTTTCTGTGCATTTTGGGCTCAACGCTGTTTGCGCTGGGCTCCCACTTCAAAGGGACGGCCTACCTGCTGCCGCTGATGCTCACGGGCCGCCTACTCCTTGGAGCAGGCGGTGGATCTTTGTTAGGTAGGAAATCACACACGTTCCCCCATCGGCGACGTCTCAGAGCGCGGTTCCCTCAGTTCTCTGCGTCCTACTCAGTTTTGCAGGATCGCATCATAGCTTTCTGGTTCAAAGAGAAGGGGCTGGATATGGCCTTCGGGGTGACCTTAGGCTTCTCTCGCTTGGGTTCCGTCCTGAACTTCTTCATCACTCAGAAGTTTGAGCAGGCGTATGGCCTGCAGTGGATGCTCTGGGGCGGTAGGTCTACCACACAAGTCCTGACTGAGAAGAGACACGTGTAGGTTGACACACAGGGCTTTGATCTGCAGGCACGCTGCTGTGTGTTTTTGGCTTTGGAACGGCCCTCGTAGTCGGATACTTGGACCAGTTCGGGATTAAGCAGTTGGGACTTGAAAGCATCATCCAAGAGGAGTCTAGCAAAATAGTATGACTCTCTACATGTATTTGATATTCAGCACTGAGCCTGATACCGTATCCAACTAGGAATAATGAATTATGGGTGAATATTACTTGTGCAAAACTCTCTCTGTCTGGCTCTTCCTCCCTCCGTAGAGGATCCAGAACGTGACGCGGCTGCCGCTGAGATATCTCCTCCTGACCCTCAGTATCATGTTCTCCTATAACATCGTATTACCGTTCGTAGCTAACGCCAGGTACGTCTGTCAAAACTGCAGGCTGGGTTCACACACGTCTGGCTCTGCTTTATGGCCATGTTGATCACCTTGCTAGCGTAGCTAACGGATGCTCAGACAGATCTTCCACGTCGATGGTGCACAGATGCGCTTTTGTAATTGTGACAAACGTCTGTCTCGCTCCCAGTAAGTTCTTCCTCGACAAGTACAGCAGCTACAGCCAGCAGGAGGCCAGCAACGTCGCTGGCGCCGTTTATATCTGCGCGCTGGTTTTCACGGCTGTCGCAGGATGTCTCATAGTAAGAGTGTGGCTGCGTGTGCCGTCGTGAACCGTAACGAATGGAGGAGCTCGCCTTCGAGGCCTGACGTTGTGCTGGTTGCAGGACTTTGTGGGTCTGCGGGCTATCATACTGCTGGTCTGCGCCATCCTCATGGTGCCCTTGTTGACACTTTTGGCCTTCACCACCATCCCTCCTCTCATCTGCACCATATGGCTGGGAATCATCTACTCCTTTGTTGCTGTGAGTTTGGATCCAATTTCCAAAGAGCCAAATCTTGAAATGAGAAAGATTGTTGCAGATTCTTTTGTAAAGGTGTTTTGTTTTTATTTTTTTCCCCAAGCCAGTCCGGCTATGTGGAGCTGATACGTGTTTGCGCAGGTTGGACTGACTGTCTGTGTTGTACTGCAGGCGAGCGCGTGGCCATCCATCGCTCTGGTGGTGCCTCAGGCCACAATAGGAACCGCCATTGGTCTGACATCCTCTACCTATACGGCCGGAACCGGGATATCTCATCTGATCATCGGATCCATTTTAGGCATCAGCAACAGGTAAAGGTGCTTTGCGGGGCCAAGCTTTCTGCTACACGCTGGCTGATGTGGCCTTTTATCCAGGGCGGTAAAAATTCCATTGTGGCGTTGGCAGTGGATGATGGTCTACATGTTAATAAACGCCATTGGCTGCATCATCAGCTCAGTGCTGCTCAACATCGTCGACTACAGACAGGTGAGGCAGCACACGCACACACACACACACACACACACACACACACACACACACACACACACACACACACACACACACACACACACACACACACGCGCACGCACACACACACACACACACACACACGCACACACACACACACACACACACACACACACACACACACACCCACACACACACACACGCACACACGCGCACGCACACACACACACACACACACACACGCACACACACACACACACTCACTCCGTCCTCTGTTCAATGACATTTATCTTTCCCCAGGGCGGGATCCTGAACAAGACGAAGAAAAACTGGAAGCAGACAGAGAAGGACGATGACAGAGAGTCACTGAGCCACAATTTGGATGCAAATGAATTGTCAGTCACATCTGTTATCAAGTGAAATTTGAGTGTTTTTTTTTTTTTTTAATCAGTTATTTCCTCTCAACTCTCCTTATTTTCCCAGATTTTCATCAGATGTGTTTATTTATTTCCTTATTTTACAAAAACCTTTCATGCAGCACCACGTTACTGAGAAAACACTGGGTTCACACTCCAGAGAAAATCTTTTGATTTTTGGCTTTAAAAATATGAAACTGTTATTTGTCTTTGTTATGTGTCTGTTCTTGAAAATAAGCTGGAGAAGCACACGGTCATCATTCAGTTACTCTTCACATCTGAGTAATTTTGCTCTGGAGCTCAGATTAAAGATCACCTGAAGGGCAACTCATCTGAATAATGAATTCAAACGTTTTGAAACAAGCTTTACTTGAAATATCCGTTTTAATGTTAATTAAAACTCTAATGTGTGCTAAATACCATCCAACAGGAAGAGAAGTGTCCCATCAGGAACCTGTCCTGGATGTGATGCATTTGTGTTAGTTTAGTTAACTCATCCTCCTCTACAGTCTTTAAATATCAGCTTTAAAAGTCACAGCTTTGACTTTTACTGACAATTGCTAAAAACCTACAAATTCTAGATGAATGTCATGGAATTAAGGGAAGGACAACAGATACAGACATCCTTGAGCTAGATCCTGTTTACCATGAAGATAAACCCTAAAAATATACTTACTTAATCTTCTTAAGGGGCCTGTGGTTGGAGTTAGTCCTTTACCTGCTTGCCTGAGACACACACACACGCATACACACACACACCCGCGTGCTGACTCAGTCACAGAGAGCAGTTTGGGCAGAGGGCTTTGACATCTTTATGGTTTCTCACTTGGACTCGACCTGCAGCCTGCGCTGTTGGGCTGAAAGCCTCGACCACATCAGCATGTCGAGCCTCCTCAACCTCAGCACGCTCGGCCGCATCTGCGGCTCCAGCAGCGACATGGTGGTTTTGGACCGCGTCAAGAGGAAGAACTCTGTCAGACGCATGTCAATAATAGAGGACGGGGAAATCGCAGAGGTTCTCTACCTCATTCCTAAACAGTCCATGATGGAGCAGCTGCCCTTCCTCAACCCCAACGACTACATTCTGTGTGAGAAGTTGGCCAGCATCCCAGCACAGATGTCAGGTAAGCAGCACAGACCCGCAGCACTAGGAGATACGACATTTGTGGTTTTTTGTTTTTTAACTCGAGGTATGAATTTTACAAATTGTGGACTCAGTTTTTTGTAATTTTACATAAGTATACGAAAATACACACATTTGTCCCAAGCTTTACCAGGACTGCATGAAGTAAACCTGCCTCCATCATTTTACAGAATGATTCATTGAAAGACTTGGAGTGACTTCTTTCCTCCCTCACAGAAGCTTCAATGCAGCAGGACACAAACACTCCCGTTATGTGGAATTTAAATCAGTTTAACAGGAAAACTTTATGTGATTTACCGGAATAAACACCTTTGCTGTGTTACCGTATTTGTCCCAAAGCATGTGTGTTTAAAATGCAGCAGGATTTCACTAATGCCACTCCTACTGCATCACACACACACACACACACACACACACACA
>BJFM01003381.1:10939-27004 GCA_016586285.1 Arothron firmamentum | reverse complement strand
CGCACGCACGCACGCGCACCAGTGATCCCACAATGCAGAGCTGTCACATCTGATTTCCTATCATGGGCGTATGAGGACATCTGCTGGACACTTGTTGACTCGGTTGCTGTTTGAAAAGGCTCATTTAAAAACACACCGGGGACAAAGCAAGTTTTCCAGTCATTTTTATTTCGGATATCGCCCTGTTTAGTTGCTCATCATCACCTGAAGATTAAAAAAAAAAAAAAGGGGGTGAGTGGCAGAAACTTACAGATATACATTATCCAGATTTAGTAAATCGTCACATTACATGAAGATAGTCTTTTTTTAAAGGTTACTTTTATATTTATTGGGTTATTAATTATTCTATATGTAGTTCTTATGTCGACAAACTAATGAATACATCGGATATTTCTGTACAGGTTTACCTTGTCGATCCAATCATTGAAAGCAGAGACCCTGGTGAAGACGGTGGGTTTCTTGTTATAGTTACAACCCAGTACAAAGACAAAGCTGGCGACGCCATGAACCTCCCAGACACCCTCAGGGTTCTTACAGTTCAGGGGCCCACCAGAGTCACCCTGGACATACAATCACAACCACAGACAAATTACTGATTTTATATGGATGTGAATTTTCCAATATTGTGTCTTTTTCTTGTGTGTAGAGTTTTGACACACTGAGCCAAGTTCTCCAAAACTTGTCGAAGCAATGAGCTAGAACTGTAATTCAGTAAAATGCATATAAGTATGACCTTGTGATAAAGTGAACGCAGTGCTGCTGTTAGCTACAAGCTAAATTATTAGGTGGTGTCCTCATAACGTAACTGTGCAACAAGTCTTGTAGCCACAACCTGATGTTCACAGGCAGATATTAACACACACACAGAGCAGGAACTCACATTGCAGCCAGCAACGACGCCATCTCCGCCGGCACAGACCATGGTGGTCCTGACAGCGAAACCCCACCAGTCAAACCGGGAGCAGGTGGCATGGTCCGCCACTGGCAACAAAGCCTGCTGCAGATTATCAGCAATGGGGCCTCCGGCTAAAACACGGAGGCAGAGTCTATTACCATCATCCATATGCAGAACACTAGCCATCTGTCAAATCTGCTTTTCGGTGCATCCTCCAGCACCGCCCATAATAATCAATTTTAGAGCGAATAGCCCCAACCTCAAAACGCCTCACGCGTGTGAATTGCTTCCAAATGTTACAGGGTTTGTTTGTTTGTTTGTTTTTTTCTTTTAATTATTATTTTCTGGTTAAGCAAACACCATGAATGCCAGGGTTTGCAAATAATAAATGAAACTAGGAAAAATTATATATATAAAAAAAACAACCTCCACCTCACATAGGCTGTGACTTACTATACAGTCTGCCCCATCCAGTGATGTAGCAGGGGTAGAGGTTGGACAGCACAGTCCCCGCAGCCGGAAGGCATCCCAGCTGTACCTGGTCACTCAAAGTCACCGGCTCCGACAACTTGATGAGGGCGATATCGTTGCTGAAAGACAGCGAGGGGATTGCGGCTGAATGACAATCTCAATGTTTTAGTCAGAAACAGAAATAAGGAAAGAGAGCCACCCCCACAAAATCGAGCCCATCCTTATTCATCGTTGCTCTTTTTCTCCCAATAAATTATTATCCTTTTAATGAGAATTAATTAAACTCTCTGACTGCTTTCTCCTTACCCAAAGGCAACGAAGATGGGGTTCCATTTCTCATGCACGATGATCTTTTCGGGCAGGATGGCCTTGGAACCAGCCTCGTCCTCTACCAGGTTGTGTTTGCCCACAAACACCCTGTAGGAGAGCTTAGCGCTGCCGGGGAGAACAGACTGTTAAGGCCTGAAGATTTCGTCTGCTTAGTTGAACGAATTTGACGAGCTCAAATGAATGATTAGAGGATTTGAACTGGGCAGCGGCCCAGTCACCCTCCCTTCGAGTGTACTTTTTTCTTTATCTGTGTGGGTTGAAAAGTTTTGGCTTTCTGACCTGACCAATCCTCATTTCAATGAAGGTTAAGAAGGGTTTAGGGTCCAGAATTAATTTTTTTTTTTTAAAGCAGCGTGGTATAGACCAGATTTTGGCTGCAACTTGCTGATGTCTGATGTTGCGTTTTCAGGTTGGTGTGTATCCGCTCCTCATACTTGATGCAGTGAGCAGCTGTCATGACCCAGTTGGCAGCGATCAGAGATCCTCCACAAGTGTGCCTCCACACACCATCCTTGTCGTACTGCAGGGAGATCTGGAGAAAACAAAGAGGTTACACACACTACATGCTTTGTCTGTTTAATTCTCGAAACTTGATTTACGTAGGTGTGCTAGCAGCATGTTGATGCCACGTGAAAGTAAACGACTACAGATGGTTGCATCCACCGAAGATTACCTGCCACGGCCAGCTGTGGGGTTTGGCATCTTCTCCATTGACCACACGGGAAGTCAGGGGTTTAATAGGTGGGCTACCGCACCCAAGGGCTGCAGGGAAAGGGAATGAAATACAGAAAAGGAATGCAAGCTGTCCAGAAACCAACTTTTGATGAATATCCTCTCTGTTTCAATAAAAGAACAGCAGTCTTCTACTCTCGCCATTACAAAAACCGGGCTGAGACAATAATAGAGAATTAGAGCCAGATGTTCTTACCGCCAGCAATGAACACTGAAGCCAACACGATGGGAAGCATGCTGATGGATGTTTTAACTTAGGGACAAAGGACAAACACACACACACACACACACACACGCATGACTCTCTTTAAAGTTTTTCCCCACAGGCAGCACAAACTCCAAATGTGGTAAAACATGCTCCCATTGGTTCCCCAGAGACGAAGGTAGACCAATAGCTCTGAGGGTCACTGCTGCTGGGTGAAGGAAATATCACACAAGTGGGTCTTGTGGAACATTTCTCACGACCTTCATAGACAGCTGAGATGTCACACCGATAAACGACATCACGCGGTACACTTGTCCAGCATGTTCAGCCAACTTCTGGAAATATCTCCAGGTGATACAGATGTGGCTTTTGTTTTTTGACAAATTTTCCACTTCTTTCCCCTCAGTTTATTCTAAAATGCTTATGTAATACCAAGGGAAGCAAATACCTGGATTACAGGTGCCATGGAGTCATGTAATAAGCAAACCTGGACTCACCCGTGGCTAATAATTAAAAGAAAAAAGAAAAAGAAAAAAGACTGTGATCCGAAAAGTCTGTTTTGGTTATTTCAACTTTCAAAGTGTTTCAATGTGGCATGTGCTTGCAATAATGATTTTATTGACTGGATTGCGGGCAGACAGTCGAAATCAGCAGCGTTGTGGAGCCATTTTAAAAGGTGAATTGAGGACTGAAGACCTCAGCATTTGAAGGTGCGTTTGGTCATTTTCAGTGTGTTAATGTGATTAAATGAGGTCGGGCAGAATCGTATCTCCTATACTATACATCAGATAGAATATAGGATCTCCTATACATCAAAACACTGTCCAGGGATTCCCGAAAATTAAAATGAAGAGTTTAAATAAGATCAGAAGTCTGATCGGTGGGTAGACTGAGCTTGTCTGATCGCGGTTCACCACTAGATGGGACAGTTTACCTGTTCACCAAGCAGCAATCCTCCAGGAGAGAGTAGTCGAGGTCATTTGTATTTCCATGCTGCCTTTAAAATTTTTTTTTTTTTCTGCACTGAGTCATCACAGGAAATCAAACCTCATACCGGAATCAGTTGGATTCAGAAAGTAATAAAATAGCGAGTAAGTTAGTCCAGAGCTAGATCGGTGTCACTTTGCTTTTCCACAGCGTGTTCTTGTCTGATTAGGAATAAGTGGCAGTTAACAGTGGATGGATGGATGGATGGATGGATGGATGGATGGATGGATGGATGATGGAAGCAGGTATTTGGAGGTCAGAGGCTCAAAGGTGCACATTTTTTTTTAATTATTATTTTTAAGTGGAAAAAAAAGTTTGATTGGATGGTAATAAACTCGGATGTGTACCTTACATTTGTTTGTGAGGATATTTTTTTGTTTCCATGTGTCCAACTTCATACATAAGCTAAATAAAATTGCACATCATATATCTGTAAATCATTGCCGGATGAGGCTGATGGACTGATGAACTGAGGTGGGCTCCAAATCCCCCAAAAATAAAAAAATAAAATAAAATAAAATAATGCGAGGAACGAGGTAAATCACCCTGCCGGCCTTTTTTCATTTTGTGCGTTTGGAACAAAACGGTACACTGATCGAAATCAGCAGCAGCCGTCTAAACCTTTTGATCTGCAGAATCTGCCCCCTTGCCACTCACACGTGTTGCAGTGCAGTCGGTCTTGTGGCTGGATGGGGCTTATCGGCTCCGTAGCCGAGACAAGCAGGACACCTCATTTGCTGAAACTTCCCCAGGGAAAGAGGTAGCCGTTAGCCTTTTTTTTTTTCCCCCTCTTGGAGCACGCCTGAACCCTGACCGACACTTATCTGAGGTTTATGGTTGGTGTGTGTGTGTGTGTGGCACTTTGTGGCAGTAAACACCAATCTTTATTCCAGTCAGACCCCACCAACATACCTGCTTTTAGGCTTTTTGTTCTCTAAATGTAGTTTCTAAACTTTATATAACATTATATATTATATAATGATTATATAATATACTTTTATATAAAAGTAGTGCGTAGTGAGGTACGGAGCTGATGTAAATCCAGAGAATGAGCAGTCAGCTACTGATTTGTTATCATTATGACCACTGACACTCAGAGAATACACTAACCTTCGCTTTTTGAAGGCAGATGTGCGTCTATATGAATCCTATTTTATGTTTTTCCAGTACTTCCCAACCCTTGGCATTACCATCCATTGCAAGCTCAATGGGGGGATGCCGCTCGAATTAAACTGCACCAGCACTTGACCCAACCGGTCTTCCCTCCAGATCACGTACCTGCTTGCCAGGTTTTATCCCTTTCTTCTTCCATGCTGAGCCAGGAGGAAGAGCAGAGGAGTGGGCGGAGCCTGCCAACCCTAGTGTATGCAATGCATGTCGGGTTGTGAACTGGCCTGCTTTACATTTTCCTTAATGTTAATGTTCTGAGGCTGCAGAGTTCAGTCACACGGCAGCCTTCCTCACTTTCAGTGGACAGCCTGTCAGGAGCCTGGCAGACGCCGAGAGCTTAATTGCTTCATGCAATTTGGCGGTAATTTACATGAGTGAATTTGACAGATGCACAGCATGAGTCTTGCTTGCTATACGAGGCATGGGGTTCATTATCGCATGCAAGGTTCCCTTTATATTTCATCTAAGTAAATATCAGCAAAAAGGGAGCAACAAGGCAGCCAGCACAGCCTCACACAACCGGTGAATATTTTAAAAACTGCCTTAGTTCACATTTCTCGCTTAGATTAATTATGTATGATTGGTACTGGTCCTTCGTGGACTAGAGTTGTCAGGTTTTAGTACAATTCTAATATGAATCGGAGTAAATTATTTGCTAGCACAAATAATATATTTGGTGTAAACATGCGCATTGAGTGCAATGCTGCTCAGTTTTTAGGGCTGTACAGAAAGAGCAAGCCCATAATCAGAGAGAATGAATTTCACATGACATTTTCATCATATTGCTGCAATGTTGCGCTTAGTTACTGGACATTTATTCTGCTTTTTGTACACATCACATTTTATTGACTTTTTTTTCCTTCTTTAATATACTCTGTAGATTATGCAGATTTATCCATAATTGATGCTAACATACATTATCCGCTTGTTTTTTATTTCTTTGTATTGATTGACAACGGCGGGGAAACATTAATTAATTCAACATAACACAGAGAATCAGGAAAACAGGGTAGTGTTTTATTAAAAGAGAAAAATATTAACACAAACAAAAAAAGTAGGGCGTAAGAATGAAAGAAACATTACAGCCGTTACATTCCAACATGACAGATATATAGCAGCTTCGAATGACAGTCCACCCACAGCTAATGTCAATATGGTCTATGCCTCCTGGCCCCACCCTAACTGGATGAAAATTAATTTGATAAACAAATCCCAACAGAAATAAACCAGTGTAATTTTAACCAACTTATTCCCCACCCAGACTGTCAAGGAGCAAAAACACATTAATTCAATAAATAGATGTAATGTACTCTGCATTCATTAGTATTAAAACCTCTCTCAAATGAGGTTCCTCAGTCTTTTCTACTTGGTTCCTACATGATTAAACCAAGATTTGTTGGAATCCGTCCAGTAGTTTTTGCATAATCCTGCAAACAAACCAACTTCGAGCACCCATCAGACAGCTGAAACTACATTCCAGCGCAGGCAGAAAAACAACACACAATGGCGGCTTCATCTCCTTGCAGAAATGCGCAGACAGAACCACTATTACAACATGTAAACACCGACCTGTTAAGTGCAAACAACAGTCTTTATCCTGGGTTTAAAGACGGGGCCAGCTCTGATATATCTGTGTGTCGCGTCCAGGACCATTTTCTGAACCTCAAAATGACTCAAAGGTTCGAAGGTCTTCCCGTCTAGCTTATATAAATCCTCTTTCTTTGCCCGTTCAGCTTTGCAGAGCGAGCAACAATGTCCACCAGCACAGAGCCTCAGAGCAGTGAGTAGCCGCGTCTTATAAAAACATATAAATTAGTCGAGACTAAAGATGTTGTTTTTTGGTTTGTTTGTTAAATAGTGCAGCAGATTTAAATATGGATAAAACAAGAACATGGAGCAGAAGCAGAAGTATACATTTCTGCTGAGTGGTGTCTTTTGTTAAATCAGAAGTTAGTTATCATCAAACAATACAGGTAGAAAACTGTCAACCGGGAGAGAAAAATGCCAATATATGTGCAATGAATGAATGAAACTAAGGATGTGAAAGCTATATTCTTACAGTTCCTTAACAAGGTCTCTTTGGAGTTTATTGTTATTTTGTTATTTAAAAAAAAATCTTTGATGCTAATCTAAGACCATCTGGTTATCTACAGACTGGCACAGATTCACCTTTGACCATACAAATACCTTCATTCAGATTTTACAAACACCGTTAGGTGCAGCAATACCGGGTCATGAAAGCAGAGTGGTTATTGGATAACAGATAAGACAGTAATAAGAGCAGGTGTCATTCACAGGGCATGACCCAGGAGGGCCGTGATTTCACACAGGTGGGAGCAGTTTGGGGGTGAATTAAACGTCTGACCACAGAGGTTCTTACCTTTCCCCACACAGCTTTTCTCAATCATCACGCTGAAAGGGAAAGAGATATATAATTACATATGTTCTGCACAGGTGATAATTACAAACAGCTTGAAAGATTATCTGCTTTTTTGATCAAATGAAGGGACATCCTCATGCAGACTTGCTCAAAGGTCCAAGGCTATAAATGTTCATAGGACTGCATAAGTGAACTTGCTTGGGGAGGTGTGGACAAAAAGTGTCTATAGATGAGGAGGACATGACTTTATGCCAATTTCCCTTTAGTACCCAGCTGGCAGCGCTGCCCACAGGCTAAAGGACTGGAGAGCGTGGCAGCCCTGGTGACATCTGTGGAGGAGACCCCTGATGCAATCCCCACCACCATTAGCGGAACTATTCCAACATGGATCAGTGGGAGTTTCCTGAGAAATGGTCCCGGGAAGTTCGAATTTGGGGAAGACAGGTATTTAAAAACGCATTGCACGTAGGGAAAATATAAAAATAAACAACAGCAGAGACAGCCGTGATTGTGAAACTCTGTGCTCGGTGCTCTGGTTTCCTCCCACAGTCCAAAAAACACATGCAAGTTAGATGACTGTAGACTCAAACAAACTGTAGAGTCAAACAAACAAAACAAACAAACAAACGGAAAAAAAAAAGAACGACAAAGGCAGAATCAATATCCAATTTAAACTGCAATCCTGTCAGCTCAGGAATAAAAGGTAAACATTTAGTGCAGCATGAAGACTGGCAATGTGAAGAGAGTAAAAATTCCTAAAAAAAAACACAACAAAGAGAGGATGTGAAAGTCTGAGCAGACACAACAGTGAAGGAGCTTTCAAAATAAAGACGGACTAATGAACACTTGAGAAACCCAAGAGCAGTTAAGACTGACATTCACAGCAGTCACTTACTCCACTCAAACATCTCACAGGGGAGTGATGTTTCATTGAATAAAGATGCACGTTTGCCGGAGTATTTTTTAAAGGAATCAGGCTGGGCTGGTCCACAGGGCCCAGACTGAAGCTCCACTCTTCGCTCGCTGGGCCATATGTGCTGGATCCCATTCAAACACGAGCCTTTTCAGGGAGGACAATGCTTGTCTGAATGGGGCTTGTGATAAAATATTTTCTGTTGACCCTTTCCGTGACTTTACTGGGAATAAGCGATGAATGGAATTGAAACCGCAAGGAGATCCACCACAGCACGCATTAGCCATAAAAACATGGCAAATATAAGCTACAGCAGCCTCACAGAGAGCAATATTAGCAATTGTACATCTCATCAGGCAGCAGCAGCAGCCCAGCGGAGACGCCATGCAGTGTTGAATGCATTCAATAGGTCGACATTTGATTGAGTGTTTTATTTTGCGACTCAAATGCGAATTTGAAAAAAAAAAAAAAAAAAAAGTTTCTTCACTTTCAGTTACACTCACTGGTTTGACGGCATGGCACTGATGCATCGGTTCCACATCCAAGAGGGAAACGTCACCTACAGCAGCCGATTCCTACGCAGCGACTCCTACGTCAGCAACTCGGAAAAGAACCGGATTGTGGTGTCGGAGTTTGGGACGTTGGCCGCGCCCGATCCCTGCAAGAACATCTTTGCGCGCTTCTTTTCACGCTTTCAGGCTATCAGTAAGTGTGCCTTCTTTTAACCTTACTCCATATGTCCACGTGTACAGCATAATTTACATTTTTGCTTCGACTCCCATGCCCTTGCCTGGATGCATTTTCCTGTGTATTGAGTTTTCAACATAATGAGGGCTGGTGTTGCATTTTTATTGTGTTTTTTACTGCGGTGAAAGGAGCACAAGTCAACATCGTTGGGTGTGTTTTCCTATGTGTACGCCACTGTGAGAGCAAAGGTCAGTCTGGATCATGGCACTGAGCTGCTTAGGTTGAAGGAATTACAGGAATTATCGTTTCGTTTAGATGATCATTTCATGGCGTCGTGTTTGACAGAGCGGTTTTTCATATCTGACACCAACCCGTTTTTGAACAGAGGCCACAGACAATGCCAACGTGAACTTTGTCAAGTACAAAGGAGACTATTATGTCAGCACGGAGACCAACTTCATGAGACGAGTTGACCCCCGGAGTTTGGAGACGAACGAGAAGGTAAGAGGTTGGAATGAATACGGCTGGTGGAGCAGGTAACGATGACAATGCGGTGGTGATGTGGATGATCTCTGTCTAAGGTGGATTGGAGTCAGTACATTGCTGTCAGCTCTGCTACCGCCCACCCGCACTATGGCCGCGACGGCTCAACATACAACATGGGCAACTCCTACGGCAAAAGTGGTAAAAGTTCTCATTCATGCTCTGCCTCCTTGTCTCTGCCACAGATACTGTACCTTTCCTAATATGTTATCCATCCTCAGAAACCAAACAGCGTGAACCTCTTGTACTCAGACACCATTCTTGTTGGTACTTCTGGTCTAAAAAGTGAAGCCAACGCAGAAAGCCTTTTTATGGGCAATACCACCAAGATCCACAGGGGGCAGGCTCCAGAAAGCCCTTGCTTCAATCCACTCCCATTCATTTTCAATCAGGAAATAGTCATTCAAAGTGACCGATAATTGTGTAACAACCAAATTTAATCTTCCAAAAATATGATCCGGTGGTCCATCTGAAAATATTTCCATTAAAAAATCATTGAAAAGGGGGGGGGCGTGTCTATTTGATTGACTTGCCTGAGCTCCAGGACAGTGTACAGTATGTGTGCATGTGTGTGTGTGTGTTTGTGTGTGTGTGTGTGTGTGTGTGTGTGTGTGTGTGTGTGTGTGTGTGTGTGTGTGTGTGTGTGTGTGTGTGTGTGTCGCCTAGACTGAGATCAAAAGTTACACCCGCCCCTTACTCCTTCAGCTCTGCCCTCTCATCCAAATATGGTGTCTTTTGGTTCCTAAAACTCACGTCCTGTAAACCAAAGTCCTCGCTTCACAAACGGCCCTTCACAAGCCAGTGGGTGGTGTCACAGAGGGTTGCCACTTGGTTGGCCTGACATAAAGGACCTGAGGACGTTCATTTCGTTATAGCACAAATCAGAGCCACAACAATATTCGGACATAAAGTCTATTGATTAGCTCTCTCTGCTGAGCATTGATTTCATTTTAATTTTCCACCCAGGCTTCTTTTACAACATCCTCTGTGTGCCTCCGTGTGATGAGCAGGCCTCTGCCAAGGACTCCCCTGGCCTGAGCGGGGTCAAAGTCATCTGCTCCATCCGCGCGTCCGAACCCAGGAAACCTTCCTATTATCACAGCTTCGGTGAGACTCGCTCAATGTGTCCAGAATCGCTTAATTAAAATGAAAGTTGTTTTTCCTGCATTATCACGGCGAGTCCGGGTCCTTGGAAGACAATGTCACCATTTTTGCATGCTTTTATTAATTAATTTGAATTCTGTTCTTGTTCTGTTCCTCGTTGCCAATCAGAGCTCCCCTGGCTTTCTGTTCACGTTCCATTATCTCTGCATATAAATGTGGCCTGGACTTGCACACAGAAGCAGTGCATACCAATACTCATCCCCCCAACTACAGTACTTCTTTAACCAGCATCAGACAATAGTGCAAAAGGACAGTTAAGTCCAGAATCATCTCGAGTACAGCGGCGTGGATGAAGTTAACCTAAGCTAAACAGTTAGACTTAAAAACGTTGCTCCATTCGGTTCTTGTATTGCACCAGCTAACTTTACTGAATCTCACACTGTGTTTCTGGCCAACTGCCGTTTTTCCTCCCACCCCTCTCGTCAGACAGTCTGGCACCACAAACTCGCATTATACAACAATTTGTACACTTTCGTCTGTCAGTGAGATTACAGCAGATGCGTGCCGCGATGTTTACAGCGTCGGGAGAATATTTCTGTCTCGCTAAAGTTCAGAGGCAAGGAAAAGTTTCGCTAATGCGGCCTCCCACAAATGTGACACATCTCATTTGCAAATCCACACACCAAACTGGCAATTACTGAACTGCATAGGTTCTCCTAAAACTCACTTTTACCTATATTTAGGCGTTCACTCTGGCCTGTCATGGGGCTTTGCAGATTATTCCACGCATATTCAAAATTGAGGTATTTAAGCATGGCGATGCAAAACCAAACGATTTATACGCGCATGATCAGGAGGACATTGAAGAGTTACCAACATTTGCTGCCGCTGTATATCTACAAGCTAATGTTGATTACAGCAGAGAGCTGTCATCACTGACTAGGCCAACAGCTTTAATGCACTGATATTAAATGTTTAAGGTCAATGCGTGAAATGATATATGATGAATAAACTCCCCGGACATCATATGCTGATGGTGTTCTCCCTGCCTCTCCAGTCATGACGGAGAACTACATCGTGTTCATCGAGCAGCCAATCAAACTGGACCTGCTGAAGTTCATGTTATACAAAATCCAAGGGAAAAGTTTTCACAAGATCATGTGCTGGCAGCCTCACTACGGAACCATCTTCCACCTGGTCAACAGACATACGGGCGAGGTGGGTCATATGCAAAACGAAAACGAAAGCTAATCTCTCTCACGCACGGTGTGTGTTTTTTTTCCCTGATTTGTTTTTATGAAGTCACACTCCAGTGGTAAAGCCTTTTTTCCTCTCACATTATCACATTTAAATTTTCCCATCTCATTACCCAGCATGCCCATTAAGCATTTCATTATAAAAAAAAAAAAACCCAAGGTGAGCAGAATAACATCTTAAATTGTGCGACTGGCACGACAGGAGAGCGATGTGAAGTACAGCACGGCGGCCATGTTCACACTACATCAGATCAATGCCTTCGAAGAGAATGGATTCCTGGTTATGGACATGTGCTGCGGCGACAACGGTGAGATCATCGGAGACTTCACGCTGGAGAACTTGCGCAAAAAATCAGGAGAGGAGGCAGACAAGGTAAATCATACACATTAAACCTCGATTAACTCATGGTTTCATGAGAATTCAACTGTATAATCATTCCCATCCCTCCATTTTCACATAAAGCAAACAACAAGCATTTTGATGGCAGTCACTGAATTATGTATTTACCTCATCAACAGATGATGAGCAGTGTTTCTACATTTCGCAAAACCGTTTTTCTGTTAGCAGAAAAAAGCAGAGATATTGTAGAATTAATTAAGAACGAGGCCATGGCGGTCAGAACCTTTGCCGCTGCTGCTGGAGAGCCATCCCATCAGTACATCAGTGTGAAAAGCCTCCTGTCAACAGATGCCCCTGCTATGTGGAGCTGGATATTTTCGCTATTTTGTTACATTACATTGCAGTGCTTGGTTATATGTTAGTAAAAATTTGTAGCCGCCGTGCTCAATAAAGAGCCGTTACCCATCGAGCAAACGGCACCTGCACCACTCGCTGTTCAGCGCCTTCACACAGACGTCCTGACAGCTCCCGTTTCACCATCTTCTCAGGCTGCTGATTTTCCTGTAATTTATGCCCACAGGCTGTGTGACGAGTTTCTGTCTGCTTTGGTCGTCTGCTCCGTTTCTCATCTCTGATTCCTTTTGGTAGTT
This sequence comes from Arothron firmamentum, assembly GCA_016586285.1. NCBI lineage: Eukaryota > Metazoa > Chordata > Actinopteri > Tetraodontiformes > Tetraodontidae > Arothron > Arothron firmamentum. The sequence goes on along the minus strand of BJFM01003381.1, from coordinate 14,341 downwards.
TTACAACTCGATGTGCAGAAACCTCCCGAGAAGATACGTCCTACCTTTGAGCGTGGACCATCAAACTCCTTTGGAACAAAACCTTGTCACTCTGCACAATCACAAAGCCACGGCCAAGATGATAAAACCGGGAGAGGTAACGACTCTTTCTTCACCTATTTAAGCCTTACATCTGCTTTTCCTGGAATCATGTAAAGGACACAGACATGCGTCGTAAGGATAAATACACCCAGTTCACTCCTACGCACTTGTTGCAATTATGAAGTTGGATGAGACACCAAAAGGTACTTTCTCCAAGATGCATAATAATTTCATGACATACAGCAGACCAAAATTGCCGGAGCGGCTGAGAAAAAAAAAAATCCATTTACAATTGCAGTCTTTCAACCCACACCCACTGTGTCACATTTTCGTGTGTTGAAGAAAGGCTAAAGGAAAGACAGTGCTTTCGTTGTCATGCCTACAAGAGCTGTGCCATCCTCAGTTTTCAGGTGTCAGCCAGCGAGGTGTTTTAACAGCTGAAGAATCGACTGCGAGCCGACAACAAACAGAAATCATGGATTTTTGGTCCCTGAACAGTTGGATGACTTGTGTCAAAGCATTTTTAAGTAAAGTTTTTAAAGGTTGCAGCCAAAACCCAATGATGTCCCCCAACAGGTTTACCTGGTGCACGAGGAGCTACACGACGATGAGCTGCTGCAATACGGAGGCCTGGAGTTCCCTCAGATCAACTACGACGAGTACAATGGCCGACCGTACCGCTACTTCTACGCCTGCGGCTTTGGACACGTCTTTGCTGATTCCTTGCTCAAGATGGATGTCCACACTAAGGAGCTGAAGGTTTTCTATCGGTCACGAAGAGACCTCATTTCTAACTAAAGCACATCCAAATTTCCATTCTTGTTCCTGCGCCGCTGAAGTCAGCATGGTTAGGATGCGTAACCCGATTCCTTCCTGCTTAGGTGTGGCGTCACCCCGGCCTGTACCCTTCTGAGCCTGTCTTTGTTGCATCGCCCGGTGCTGTCGAGGAGGATGATGGAGTGGTCCTGTCAGTCATCGTCACGCCCAGAAAAGCAAGTACAACCCTGCAGAATCAGCCACAGCTGAGTCACACCAGATTCAAATATAGTTAAAAAATAATGAGATAGAGATACATTTGTAACGTTACCCATATCTGGTCCCGCGTGCAGGAGAAAAGCACTTTCCTCCTGGTACTGGATGCCAAGACTTTCACAGAACTGGGCAGAGCAGAGGTCCCTGTCAATATCCCCTGCGGGACACATGGTATCTTTACCAATGCATGATAAATGTCAACATTTGTTGTGAGGTGTTCATCCAAGAGGAGGATTTCACGACATATGTGGTTCTCTGAAAGAAAATTAAAAAAAAAAAACCTTAAACTAAAATAAAGAAGAACAAAAAATTTAAAAAAAAAATAAAAAAATAGTAAAATCACACAACGGAGTCAGTATTTTTTTTCCCTCCTCCCTCCCTTGATAAGACTTTAGCGCTTGTCGTCTGCAGTCAGAGAGATTTCAACCTTCTGGAAAGACTGAAAGTCCAGCATGGCATCGGCTCAATCATCAAATCTGCCCTCTGCTCGACAACCTTTGTGAAATCTGCAAAGGAACTTTTAACCCGCACAAGTGCTAATGCGTGTGGGCAAACTTAAAGGTAACACGCCCATTAAAAACCCAAATCCATTTCCAGTCCTTTTGGGCTTAAAGCTGCTGTGTTTTCGTGCCATCGCCGAGCTGGAAATGGTATACTCCCAGAGAGAACACAGTAGCACTTAGGATACACAAAAATGCATCAGAGGAAATTCAATTTCTGTCAAAGTAATGTGATAGAAATGGACATTGTCTGAAATTCCCCGCGAAACAAATGGATCTAACTGGTCGATAGCCTCCAGAGAGTCTGCCAGAGGTCACATCAGATGCAGCGCTGTTAATACGCACGAAAACCAGCCAATACAACATGGTAAACACTGGATTCGTGCATGCAACGGGATGTGTTTTCCTGCAATCGGCTAAAGTGCTGAGCTGGACTGAGTGGAATAAATCAAACACAGAACACAGAGTTTCAAAAGTAAACGGCGGCGGCGTCTTCACAACCGACTCCGCTGATGCTTGTTTCGTTGGTTCTTTCCTGTCACACTCTCGTTTGTTTGGACAGATTGATTTGAACTGAGTGGGGGCCTCTGGACTGGTGAATAATAGATCTGTGTCAAAGTTGAGCCATTTTAAAGTATCATCACTCCTACAGCTATACAACACAAGTGTTTAACTGTCACAGCCGACAGATTCTGATGTGTGGGGTGACAAAAGTGGGTCCAACCTGAATGGCAGTGATGCTACACATAGCCAGAGGTTCCAAACCTTGAGATCCCCAAACACATTTTTGTTTGATTTTGCGTATCCACTTCACATTTGCATTATTTAGCAGCAATAAAAGTTTTTTCTTGTGCCTTTTGTCATGAATCGCACTCATCTAAATTGAAGAATGCTCACAGCAATAATGTAATTGTCTTATTTCATTTAAAAATGACCATTATTGCTTTGAGTATTGTTTTTTTTTTTTCATGGCCTCTGCTCAGCTTTGCATGTTGCACACATCTCCCAAGACGCACATTAATTAGCTCGTAATTCCTGATCTAATCAGTCCGGCTTAACCTCTGTACGTTTATCTGTCTCCACTTTTACGTGTGCACTCAGCACATGTTGGTTTTTCCTTAATGCACTCCCTAACAAGCATGACCGGAACCCAGAGATACAGCAACCTTTGCCCTCGGTCTTCAAGCAAAGCCTTATCGTCACTGCCAAACACACTTTAACGACTGGATATAAAACACTAAGCACGAAAAAAAACAAAAACAAACATTTTTTCAATGTGTTCTTCCTGATAATTTTGAATTTGATGGCTAAGCAAACCCCAAAACCTCACTTTCAAGATGACGGTTTCAGACTGCAAAGACCTTCAGATCCATGAATGTTCCTCAGATTAAAAACAGATGAAATGGCTTCTTCTCACAGAACGCGCCATGCCAAGTTGCGTTATGTGGCAACATATCCCTGTCAGCACGTGCACTTAAGCACATACTTATTTATGTAAACATGCGCCAGTGTGGCACCGTGGAGGAGAATTTGTGCATTTATTCTGTTGATGGTCTCTAATTGTGCAGAAAGAGATGCATTTGCATGCTGGAATGAAACAATTAAACGCGCAAAAACAGACTAAATCGCACAGCATCATAAAGAATAAACTCCCACGGTGGACCAAATGGGCCGGATTAGGAAGAATTAAAAAAAAAAACCACAACCATAATTTACAAACAAATGCAGGTTTAACTGTTCACCTCTTAATTTCACATCTTTTATCTAATTACTCGTGTGTCCCCCCCCC